>JBBPTI010000520.1:0-13238 GCA_038093995.1 Tylopilus aff. callainus
TCAACGGGAGCGGTCGTTATGCTGGAGGACCATCGACACCGCTGTCTGTCATCAATGTCCAACCAGGTTTACGTTATCGCTTCCGCGTGATCGCCATGGCTTGCGATCCATTCTATAACTTCACGATCGATGGTCACCGTATGACCATCATTGAAGTAGATGGGAATGAAGTTGAACCTGTGGAGGTCGATTCAATGCCTATCCATGCTGGTCAACGCTATTCGGTAGTTGTCACCGCAAACAACCCCGTCGGGAACTATTGGATCCGTGCATTGCCCAACTTACCCAATGCCACATTCGATAATGGTCAGAATATGGCCATCCTCAGATACGCAGGTGCACCAAACGCAGACCCCACATCAAACCCTGGACCGTACCAACTCTCCTTTGACGAGGGTGCCCTTCATCCCCTCATTAGTCCAGCTGCCCCCGGAGTGCCCGGAATTGGCCAAGCAGATGTGAACCTCGTCATCCCCCCCGGTGTAACCCCAGAGGGATTCTTTACCTTTGGAAACGTGTCATTCGTTCCTTACACTGTCCCTGTACTTCTCCAAATTCTTAGTGGAGCAACTCAAGCCTCCCAACTGCTGCCAAAGGGGAGTATCTATTCACTTCCCCCGAACAAGGTCATAGAAATCAGCTTCCCTAATCCTGCTGCCGCCCCTGGTAGCCCTGTGAGTCCCATGTTTCCGTAACACATCCCAATCTCTCTCTGAACGTGACGCTTAGCACCCTATCCATCTCCATGGCGTACGTGGTCCACTCTACCACCTCATCTTGTCTGTAGCTCAACTCTCTTTATTCAGCACAATTTCAGCGTCGTCAGGGTCTCAGGTACCACTCAAACCAATTTCGTGAATCCCGTCCGCCGCGACGTCGTGTCGATTGGTAACACCACTACGGACAATGTGACGATCCGATTCGTTACGGATAATCCAGGACCTTGGTTCCTCCACTGGTGAGTGATTCCATTGGGTATTCTATGGCTGGGATCTGAGGTGTGCATGTCTAGTCACATCGATTGGCACCTGCACCAGTACGTCGGGTTGTATAGATTGAACGGGGTACCAGTACTGAGCCTTCTATCTAGCGGATTTGCAGTTGTGATGGCAGAAGCGACGAACGAAACGATTGCTCAAGAAGCGTCCGTCGTTCCCCGTACGTCTGATAGTTTAGAACTTGTTGTGGATAGCCGAGATTGATTGGCTCTCCACAGAGGACTGGACGCAATTGTGTCAAAACGGGAACCAACAAGGCGGGAACCAACAAGGTGGGAACCAAGGTGGGAACCAGCAACGCAGGAATTATAAGTAGGTCCGAGGCTTTGGAGACAACGCCATCCAATTATACCCCCTCGTACGTTAGTTATACTGGTATGTTTAAGAGGAAATACGTTTTTTCGGACATTATTTATGCTTGTATCCGTTTTTTACATTAGGAATGGTTCAGGGTAGTAAGGGGGTGCACTTAACTAGTACTGTTTGTCGTTTACTCATAGGTGTGAATTATAATCCACCTCTATACCCTCATCACTTCTCTGGTGCTTCCATCTTCAATCGAACATGCTCACCCGGGTGTCTGATGTCAGAGCTGGGAGAGTGTTGAGGCAAGGTGGCCTATAATCAAAGTGACTGCCACCGTATAACGTTCTCCGAGGCTATCTGGCTATCACCGTGAGTTATACATGGTCCTATACACGCTGCTTCTTTCGAAGCTGATCTATACCTGTTACACCCAAAATCTCACTCGCTTTCTTACCGGCGATATGGGTATTCCCCTGGCTCTTCAGCCCTGTTGGGATACGAGAAACGACTTACTAATACTAGTACCAAACACGAGCAATCCGAGCTCGGCCTCACCAGTCAGAGCAACACGACGATGACACATCTGAGTCGTGCATTGGCAATACTATCATAGTACATAAGATCGACCTGTACTAAGGGGGTAGAATAATAGCTTGTCGTCCCCAGCCCCCACAAAGGGCTCTAGTTGTCTGAGATTAAGGTTATCCTGCGCATCCTTCATCAACTAAAGGTTATGAGCCCTGCACTCTAACCAATCTCGTTTTTTATCTTAATCATGAATCAACCAAAATCAACAACACTCCCTAATCTGCCACCGCAAGCATCGGCTGCGTTGGCTACTCAACCGACATCTCAGCAAGCATCGGCTGTACAACCGACGTCCCTACAAGCAGCGGCTACACAGCCACCTATTACTGCACCTATTGCCCCTATCGTGTACCGTCCACCTATCGCGACCACCCCGTTTGCCAAATATGATAAACTCGGTGCCGATAAAACACAAGACAACTGGCTCGTGTGGAAAACCCGGATTATTACTATTTTGCGTCATAAACAAATCTACAATATCGTGACTGGTGCAGAGCCGAAACCAACTGGATCGGATATGGATCCTGCCATGAGAGAGTGGCTGGATCAAGATCTCGCTGCCATGGATCAACTTCTCATTGGCATAGCCAATGCAGAAGTCAATCATTTAATCGATTGCCATACGGCTGCCGAGGTCTGGTTGACGCTTTGTACTATCCATGAACCTGCTGTACAGATCGGTCAATTTTCAATCAGTATGCTTTGGCAGAAGAAGGCAACCGACGATACAGACATCACCGATCATCTAAACGAGCTCACCCATATGCGTAACATTCTCGCCTCACAAGGGAAATGCATTTCCGACTCCGACTTCAAAGATGTCCTACTTGAAACCTTACTGCGTTCCTGGAACCCTTTTGTCTCTTCACTCCTTGCCCAGGCGACTACTAGAGCTCTCACAGTTACGCAATTGAAATCGATTCTCTCAGAAGAATATCAACACCTAAAGCGGCAACATCAAAGCGATTCTGTCACTTATGCTGCTGCATCGTCATCACGTGGTAGCCAGAAGAAGAAAGAATGTCGGATCTGTGAGCGGTGCAATCATGTGACTGAAGAATGCCGTTGGCTCGGCAAAAAGGTGCTGAAATGTGATATCTGTGGAAAGATAGGTCATGAAGCAGCCAAGTGCTGGCACAATCCCGCCAATAAAGAAAAAGGGCGCGTCAATAAGGGCCATGATAACCAAAAAGAGAAAGCCGTGTCACAACTGAGAGCAAAAGACAAAGGGAAGACGTGTGCTCAGATAGCGGAGGAGGATCCTAGTAGCGATGAGGAGCTCACAAAGAGTTTCACTGCTTTTGTCAATATTTCAGATGATAGCGAAATAGTGAAGGCCACTCAGGCTGACTTTTCTGCTTATTCATGGATCCTCGATTCAGGTGCGACAATGCATATCTGCGCTGATTTAAAGGCCTTTGCGACCTATCAATCAACGTTGCATAAAATTGTCCAAGGGCTTGGCGATAAGCATGTTATTGCCCGAGGACAAGGAACTGTTGTATTACGCATGTCGATTGACAACAACAGTTATACTTTATGTTTAAAATGGGTACTCTATGTACCTACAGCCTGTATTAATCTTATTTCAATCGGTCGTATCGATAGCACAGGCGGCTGCGTCATCTGTACTAATGGCCAAATGTTCCTGCGTGATGGCCAAAATCGATTACTCGCTAAAGCGACACTTAAAAATAGGTTATATTATCTTGATCACCAATCGGTATCTCACAACATAGCCGATATTGCCGTGAATGTCAAATGCACCTGGACGTGGGAGAAGTGGCACCGCCGCTTAGGCCACATCGCAATAAGTGGATTACGTCGCTTACATGGGAAACATCTTGTTGATGGATTTTCCTTATGTGACAGTCCACAGGACTTCGAATGTGAAGCCTGTATTAAAGCGAAAATAGAGCAGAAACCGATACCAAAAACATCTGTTCCACATGACCGTAAGCCGGGTGAACTCACTCATACTGACGTCTGGGGACCTGCCCAAGTGCCATCCTTATTGGGGCATCGGTATTATGTATCGTTTATTGACGATGCTACACGGTACTGTACTATCAGTTTCATGAAAACTAAAGATGAAACATCTTCTAAATTAAAACAGTACTTAGCGCATATAGAACGCCAAAACTCCCTCCTACCAAAAGCGATTCGGGCCGATAATGGTCGTGAGTACATAAATAAAGACTTGCGACTCTGGTGCCTGGATCGTGGGATCGAGATCCAAATGACTGCCCCATATACACCTGAGCAAAATGGCATCGCCAAACACTGGAATAGAACGGTTGTTGAGTTGGCTCGCTCAATGCTGTTTGCATGCAATGTATCTACTGAGCTCTGGCCTGAAGCTATGAGCCATGCTACTTACATTCGTAACCGTGCCTATACACGCGCATTACCCGCACATACTCCATTTGAAAAGTGGACTGGGCAGCGTCCTGACATTTCCTATATCCAGGAATTCGGACATCCTATTTGGATCTTAAATTAAGATCTTAATCCGTCTAAATTGGGATCGCGTGCCCACTCCCACACTTTTCTCGGTTATGAAGATGGCCCGAAGGCAGTCTGATATTATGACACTGCTAAACACACAGTAAAGGTTAGCCACAAATACCGTTGGCCCCTGTCAACACAGTCACACGTTCCCAAACAATGGTTTGAGGGGGAGGAACGGACATCTCATATCAAACCAATATCTACCTCATCTAATCGTGTGACAAACAAAGACAACACGCCAATGGACATACCAGCTAGTGTCGATAAAGTGCCGGCACAAAATAATAAGCGATTGCTGACCAATGATGTAACGCTCATGGCTATGCTACGTTCCCTTTATTTCTACATTCCCTTCTTTAGCCACTTTGACCCATGCCACAGCGCCATGACTCGGTCTTGCCTGAGTCCCATTCCCACACCGGTAAGCACAGTAGCCGCAGCATCCGGGCACCAGACTACAGTAGAGTAAAGACCCACTTACCTGGCTACTGATGCTGCACCGCAGCACTTAGGCAATCCACAGTCGCAATGGTGCCTTATGTTGCCACCCAGTCTCACACCTATAGCGATACCCGCGCATCACACGCCATAGCACACCACCCGTTCCCACACCAATAGCGATACTCCCGCTATTGCGCCATAAGTACACCATCCTTTCCCACTCCAATGGCATTAACCTCGCAATGGCGCCATCGCTCGCCACCTTTTCCCACTCCAGTAGCGTTTAGCCTGCAGCATCGCCTCCCTCGCATGGACCAGGCCAGTTTTCGCTTCACACTTCCATATTTAGTAACCATGCCTGCCCTTAGCTAGTTTAGGCTCCAATTGGACTCTGCTCTGTAGTAGTATATAAAACCGCCTGTAAATAGTTGGAGCCCCAATCAATTCTTCTTGGGTCTTCCCTCACAAGGCACCTGCTTATAAGGAGTTTGATCCACCTTTCCGTTTTGCTTCACTTCGCTACTCGTCCCCTTGTGCTTTGCACCCAGGACATTGTCTTGCTCGTTCCACTCGACGCCTCCTTGCCTTTGTGCCTGAGGTTGTTTCATTAAGAATTGATTCTCCTGTTCACCGCTGTCGCCCTCCGGCCACCCTGAACACCCCACTCATCACCAACTTCATTGCTATCAGTAAGCAGAGCAGAGCCCACATCCCCCTTATTGACATGGAAGGACACTAGTGAATGGTACACATGCCAAGTCAGCCCCCGCTGTTGTCGTTGGCAACACAACAGGCGGACACTGTCTAGTAGTCACCCCTCACCCAGTTCGCCCCATCAACCTCAATCTTCTTGCTACTGTCGCTTCCCGCCTCAAAGCCGACGCCGCCACCGCTGCTGAGAGAGAGCAGAAAGAGCTGTGGAAAGAGATTGACCAGGCTATCACAGACTTCGCCGCAAGGTCCAGGGCTTCAGATACGCCCACACTTGTTTATCCCCCATCCCCAAGCGCTGACATTGACCCGAACGACTTCGTTCGGCCCACACCACCTATCCCTTCACCTTCCACTCTTCGCTGGCTCATTGCCGAAGCCGAAGAACAAACCCGCCGCTATGAGGAGTACACAGCCCGCATAGAAGCCCAGCTCGCTGCTCCCCTTCCCCCTTCGCCAGACTACCGTGCCTGCTGTAGGCCAGATCGCCTTCGCCACAGAAACCTTCTGAAGTGGCCCAGCAAGTTCCTTTAAATTCCCTTTTTGTACTTACATCTTTGTGCCTCCCTCCCTTTTTAGTTTTAGCTTTCACTTCCAAGGATGTTCCCGCTTTTATTTTGGTATTACCTTTCTGCTTCTTGTTTTATTTCTTTTTGGCTACTTGTGTTTTGCATTTATCGTCTTCTCACCTGCATTCAGTTTGATCGCAATACCCTTTTGATTTCCATTCAGCTCCCCACAGGCAAATACTCCCTTATCATTTCCACACCCACAGGCGTACAAGGTCACAACCTCCGCTACAAGACCATACCTACCAACTGGGCAGAGTCAGCACCCCAGGACGACTGGTAGAGTTTTTGTTTACAGATTAAATTGAAGAATCGTTCCCGGCTTTAGCTATAGGGGGATTACTCAGCAAGCCGAGAGAACACTGAACACATCCTAAAGGAAGAATAATCAGGATCCTCAATAGGCCGCATCCAGGAGACTATTGAGATCAGAAGACCGTAGTCCGTGCGAGACCTCTAGCGCCCCTGCCATTTGAAAGGCCCAGCCGTAGCTGGTATAAGAAACACAAGGCGCCAGTGATCAAGAAAGAAGTACGTTTCCAATATGTCGCAGGTACTCCTTGATACCATCACAGATCCCACTATTCCACTACTGGACAAACTCGCTGCCATTGCGGCCGAGTTCACCACCATCACCACTCAGAATATCCAACTCGCTCAATCGCTGCATGCATCCAACAACGAGATTATCCGTCTCGAGCAGCTGGTGACCACCGGACAAATTACAGTCGCGACACTTCAGGGTCAGATCGCTGCAGCAGGCCCTCTAGGTACTTCGAAGAAGGTTGAACTCTTTGCTGACCCAGGCGAATATAATGGCATGATTGCCAAGTTTGAAGAATGGTGGGCCAAGATGAAGGCCTGGCTCCGGATCAACGCGCACGTTGCCCCCGCTGGTAGCTATGAAGCGGTTGTGGCAGTACTCTCCTGGCTCAAAGGACCAAAAGCTGGCCCCTTCGCGCAGACACGCCTATCCTGGGGCAACGCATACAAATGGACTGACTGCGAGGCCGAGATAGAAGGCCTTTTCTGTGCAGCTAACCAGAAGGATTGGGCATGTTGCCAGCTGGAGGAGTTCAAGCAGCAGAACATGCAGACCGACGACTTTTTAGTCCACTGGGAAGCTCTATACCAGTAAGCCCAAATCGATGATACGCACGCGGTTCGTCTCCTGGAACAGAACACGGCCCGCCACATCGTATTGCAGATCTTCAAGGAAGGCAAGCGCCAGGACAAGCCGGCACTCTATCTGGACAACATCAGGAAGACTGGATGCGCAATGGAAGTGCTCGGCTTCATAAGGGGGTACAAAAGGAAGGCCCCTGTGAGGATTAGCAGTCGAGGGTTAGCGCGGGAGAACACTGAAGAAGATGTATACGCCCTCCCAAGCAGCAACGCCCACGCAAAGTGCTTCAATTGCAAACAGACCGGCCACAGAATTCAAGAATGCCGGAAGCCAAAGATCAACCAATGCCCAGCCTGTAAGTTCGTTCATGGTGGGCACAGCGCTTATTGCACCAAAAGGAAAACGCTGCAGAGGATCCTGCTAGCCAAAGAAGAAGAACCCACCAGCTCCGAAGCACCGGTTAGGATTGCCGAGCTGGCAGAAGAAATACGCAAGAGAAATAACCTGGAGATGGGTTTGGATTTTCCAATCGAAGGATCCCAGATGAAGGGAAAAGGCAGGGCCTAAGGAACGTGTCGGGTGTTCCAAAGGCCGGTAAGATTCCAACCAAGCGCACCCCTATTACCCATGTTATCATCTCTAAAGACCAAGAGTGGTGTATTCCCCTTAGATTGTCCAGTCTAGAGGAGTCCGCTCCCCAGTGGCTTGGCGGCAACCGTGAACCCAATGCCGTGCTTAATTCCTCTAACAAGTATACTCCCCCTCACGTGCGCAAAGAAATCCCGACTAACCCGCCACAGATTCGCATACTAGGGCAGCAAAAGAGAAAAGAGATACTAATGCAGGTTCAGATCAAGACCCGCACCGGTGACTTCATACCAGCCTCCACCTTACTCGATAGTGGGGCCCAGTCCTCATTCATACACTGAGAGTATGTCTGCCAAAACCATATCCCTACTGAAGAACTCTCACAGCCCATATACGTCTATAATGCCGATGGAACCCCTAACAAAGCAGGGCCCGTAACCCATGCGGCCACGGTCTTACTGGAATACCAGGGTCATGTGGAAAAGACCTGGGTAGAGGTAACCGACTTAGGAAGCAAAGATCTGATTCTGGGGTATACATGGCTAAAAGAACACAACCCACAGATCAATTGGAAGACCGGTACGGTCTATATGCCGGACTGCCTGGAGCTATGTAACTACTCTGGGATATCGTGGGTCATCCGCCAAGCAGAAGAACAGGAGATCTGGGTCGCCGAGGAGCAATGGTATACCGGAAAACAGCAAGAAGGAAAAACTCCTCGTGAGTTAGTACCCCCGGTATACCACCGCTACCTCAAGACCTTCGAGCAGAAGGAGTCCAAGCAGATGCCAGTCCAAAAGCCGTGGGATCACACCATCAAGTTAAAAGACACTTTCGTGCCGAAGAAAGGACGGAATATCCCCCTAAGCCCACAAGAGCAAAAAGAGGTAGACGACTTCGTGGATGAACAGCTCGCCAAGGGATATATCCAGCCCTTCAAGTCCAAACAGACCTCCCCGGTCTTCTTCATGCCAAAGAAGGATGGCTGCAAACGCATGGTCCAGGACTACAGATACCTCAATGAGCACACGGTCTGCAACAACTACCCACTTCCCCTCATAGCTCAACTCATCGACAAGCTCCGCACCGCCCGACTCTTCACCAAAATGGATCTCTGCTGGGGGTATAATAATGTCCGAATCAAAGAAGGAGACGAATGGAAGGCCGCATTCACCTGCCATCGCGGCGCCTTCAAGCTGCTGGTGATGTTCTTCGGTTTATGCAACTCACCCGCCACCTTCCAGACCATGATGAACGACATCTTCACTGACATGGCCGAAAACGTCATGGTCTACATCGACGACCTCCTCATCTTCACCCCTTCAGATGACCGCAGGGCCCACGAAAAGATAGTCCTTGAGGTTCTCAGGCAATTAGAAGAAAACAACCTCTTTGTCAAGCCAGAGAAGTGCACCTTCGGAGTAAAGGAATTGGAATTCCTTGGGATGATCGTCGGAGTAAACGGAGTAAGCATGGACCCAAGCAAAGTGACCACCATAAAGGAATGGCCGGTCCCTATCACTGTGCGAGGAGTTCAGGCCTTTTTAGATATGGCCAACTTCTACCGCCGATTTATCCAAGACTTTGCCCATATCGCGCACCCGCTCCATGACCTAACCAAGAAAGACGAACCCTTCTGCTGGACCGATCAGCGCCAGGTGGCCTTTGACCACCTCAAAGAAACCTTTACCACCGCCCCCATCCTAGCTTACCCAGACCATAACAAGAAGTATCGGCTTGAGTGCGATGCCTCCAGCTACACAACCGGAGGGGTCCTCCTGGTGGAAGAAGAAGACCAATGGCACCCCGTAGCCTACACCTCCCATGCCATGACTCCGGAAGAGTGGAATTACCCCATAGCCAATAAGGAGATGCTAAGTGTGATCAGGGGTTTGGAAGACTGGTTCCACTATCTGGAAGGGGCCAAGCAGCAGTTCGAGGTATGGAGTGACCACGAGAACCTCAAGTGGTTCATGACCCGCCAGAACCTCAATCGGCGGCAGGCCCGATGGGCCCAATACCTCTCTCGGTTCAATTTCAAGTGGTGCCACAAGTCTGGGACAACAATGGGAAAGGCCGACGTGCTCTCACGGAGAGAAGACCTAGCAGTCGGAGATGCTGAGGACAACCACAATGTAGTGGTAATTCCCCCCGAATAGATACAGGTTCGCATGCGCAAGCAGGCACAACGAGAAGAAGCTGATGAAGGGGTGACCGAGGAGGCCACGGTATTACATCACTTGGGAGATAGGCTAACGGATCAGATTTCGCACGAGATGATCAAACTCCCAGCCCCAGTGCAGAAGAGGCTCGAGGGCCAAGGATATCATATTGAGGATGGATGTAGGATGAAAAATGGCAAAGTGTACGTACCCCCCGCCTGCAGACCCGAAGTACTCCGCCTACACCATGATGCACCAGTGGCCAGCCATCCCGGAGTTGCGCAGACTGTAGAGCTACTCCGCCGGCACTATGACTGGACGTCCTTAGCCATTGATGCTGCCGACTATATGAAGAGATGCCTGAGGTGCACCCAAGTCAAACCCTCTAATAAACCTCCCACAGGGCCCCTCCAGCCACTACCCATTCCGTCGGGGCCCTGGCAGGATATCTCGGTCGACTTCATCACGGAGCTCCCTCTTTCTAATTCATACACCACCATACTCACTATTGTGGACCACTTCTCCAAAGCAGTTGAACTCGTCCCTTGCGACTCCACCTGCACTTCCCTCGATCTCGCTGACATCTATTTGCACCACATCTGGAAGCATCACGGACTCCCCAAATCCATCGTCTCAGATCGTGGCCCCCAATTCACTTCGTGACTCATGACTGACCTTTGCCGCCAGCTCCAAATCGATCAATGACTGTCCACTGCCTACCACCCGCAGACCAATGGGCAGACCGAATAGATGAACTGCAAGGTGGGACAATACCTCCGGACTTATTGCGCTGACCATCCGGACTCCTGGAGCGATTGGCTCCTGCTCGCGCAATTCACCATTAATTCCAGAGTCTCATCCACCTCCGGTAAATCCCCCTTCCAGCTTACCCACACGTATGCCCTGGTTCTCAGAATAGAACCCACCATAACCCAATCCCCCACTGCTGATAACCTAGCTAACCAATATGCTGATCATCTGGCGGAGGCCCGAGAACGACTTCACGCCTCACAGGATACAATGAAGCGAGCAGCTGCTGGTAAGCATTCTCTGGCCCCCTCCTACTCCATCGGGGATAAGGTTTGGTTATCCACCGAGCACCTTTCTATTCCAGGAACCCCTAAACTCTTAGATCGCTGGATCGGGCTGTTTCCCATCATCAGTCTCGTCGGCCCTAACGCAGTCCACCTCGGCCTCCCCGCCTCGTACCACATCCACCCCGTCCTCAATGTCTCGCAGGTGAAGCTGTTCATAGCCCCGCTTCCCAGTCAGCACCCTCCTCACCCCAATCCCTCTTCTCTGGCTGCTGACCCTGCTATCCCTGAATACAAGGTGGAGTATATTGTCGATTCCCGCCTGGCTGGCCACAGCCTTCAGTATCTGGTTCATTGGAAGGGGTATGATATCTCTGAGCGCACTTGGGAACCCTGCGCTAACCTCGCTAACTCCCCTGACACCCTTGCTGCCTTTCACTGGGCCCACCCTTCCGCCCCTCAACCGGTCTCTTCCTCCGCCATTCATGCTATCTTCCATGCCCATCTGGAGTCTGGGCCTTAAGGAGGGGGTCATGTAACGCTCATGGCTATGCTACATTCCCTTTATTCCTACATTCCCTTTATTCCTACATTCCCTTCTTTAGCCACTTTGACCCACACCACAGCGCCGCAACTTGGTCTTGCCCGAGTCCCATTCCCACACCGGTAAGCACAGTAGCCGCAGCATCTGGGCACCAGACTACAGTAGAGTAAAGACCCGCTTACCCGGCTACTGATGCCGCACCGCAGCACTTAGGCAATCCACAGTCGCAATGGTGCCTTATGTTGCCACCCGGTCTCACACCTATAGCGATACCCACGCATCGCATGCCATAGCACACCACCCGTTCCCACACCAATAGCGATACTCCCGCTATTGCGCCATAAGTACACCATCCTTTCCCACTCCAATGGCATTAACCTCGCAATGGCGCCATCGCTCACCACCCTTTCCCACTCCAGTAGCGTTTAGCCTGCAGCATCGCCTCCCTTGCACGGACCAGGCCAGTTTTCGCTTCACACTTCCATATTTAGTAACCATGCCTGCCCTTAGCTAGTTTAGGCTCCAATTGGACTCTGCTCTGTAGTAGTATATAAAACCGCCTGTAAATAGTTGGAGCCCCAATCAATTCTTCTTGGGTCTTCCCTCACAAGGCACCTGCTTATAAGGAGTTTGATCCACCTTTCCGTTTTGCTTCACTTCGCTACTCGTCCCCTTGTGCTTTGCACCTGGGACATTGTCTTACTCGTTCCACTCGACGCCTCCTTGCCTTTGTGTCCGAGGTCGTTTCAAATGAAGGCGAAATGCAAGCCAGTAAACGCCTAAAGGGTGATAACGTCGACATATCTACATGCACACCCGAGCATGCTAAGGCATCTAGTCCACATCGGCAAGACGGATATAAAGAAGTCCCGTCTATAAAGAACAAAGCTGACATGAGAACAGGAAATTGTCTGGAGGGTGATAAGATTGACACTCATATAAAATCACCTGAGCATGCTAAACAGACACCTAGTCCACATCAGCAAGACGGTATTATATCATCTATAAAGAACAGAGAGCCTTGTCGGGTCAATGAACTGGTAAATACACCACAATCACTCAATATACCTGATCGAGCACGATCCAATGGGAATGACCCCGATGAACATAATCATCAAACATCAGTGGAGACCCTTCAGGACACCAATGATGATGACGATGACGCAAAGACTGATCGCGATCAATTAGCGTCAACGGCAGCCACTGCAGTATACACTGCATTTACTGAAATTACTATAAGCGGCAAAGATCCGAAATCACTCAAAGAAGTGATGAGCTCACGTGAATGGCCTGAATGGGAAAAGGCTATACAAACGGAGCTAGAGACACTGCGATACATGGGCATGTGGGAGCTTGCTGATGCACCCACAAATAGAAAGCCCATAACAAACAAATGGGTCTTTGTACAAAAATATGGCAAAGATGGAACCCTACAAAAATACAAGGCATGTCTAGTAGCTAGGGGATTTACTCAGATTCCCGGAATGGACTACAATGAGACATTTTCCCCTGTGGTACGCCTTGAGATGATATGTGTGATTTTAGCACTTGCTGTAGCCAAAGACTGGGAAATCCAGCAAATGGACATCAAAGGGGCTTACCTAAATGGAAAGCTCAAAGAAGATATCTATATGGAGCAACCACAAGGCTACAATGATGG
>JBBPTI010000521.1:0-13236 GCA_038093995.1 Tylopilus aff. callainus
ACCAGTCTGATTTATTTTGTACTTGAAAGTCTCTTCTTTGAGACTCATAGCTGTGGTAATACCTAAAGAATACTTACTAAAAGGGGTGTGGAAGAAAAGGACAAGGGTATTACACTATTCCTGAACTTTGCAAACAATGCAGTAAGTAAGACAAACAAGTAATAAGAAACTGATAAAACAAGAAAAGAATAGGAAGTAGTAAAAGAAAAGTGGAAACATCTATAGATATGAAAAGAAAAACAAGAAGAGAGTAGCAGGTAAGAAGAAGAAGGGCTAAAGATACTTTGTGGGTTGCTGCAAGCTGTTTCAGGGGTAAAGGCAGCTGGAAGTATCTGTGAAGTGAATGATACTTGTAACAGCAGGCCTGTTTGGGTGGGATAGGCATTGTGGGCAACAAAGGGGGTAAGATTTGTTATAAGTGTGATAGTCCAGGAAGGGTGGTGGTGGCAGGGCGAGTTGCCTTTCAATAAAGGTGGTGTATTCTTGGCACCAGTGTTGGTGCTCTTCTGCCTCAGCTATGAGGTGATGAAGGGTGGTGGGTGAGAGGGGAGGTGGTGTAGGTGGAACAAAGTCATTTGGATCAGTATCAGCAAAAGGGGTTGGGGGATAAGTCAAGTCAGGTGTAGCTGACATGGCCCTTTCTGTCCTGCTGCTCCACTCAGTGATGTACTTCTTGATGTCCTGGATCAACTCTTGGTGAACCCTTTTTTCTTCAGCAAGAGTGTTGGCTTTGAGGTGCAAAGCAACAGTGATGAGGAGATCAAGGTTGATGGGGTGCTGTGGGTGCAGGGCAACTACTAGATGCTGTCTGACTTCCTGCTCTGCCACAAGGGAAGTGGGGACCAACTGGGTGTGATTAGCATTTACTAGTGTTCTTTGATGTTAGAAAGGCTAAACATTGGTACAATACTGCTCACTATTGGTGAGGGTCCTGTGTTCTGAAAGGTGGGGTGCTTTGAGGAGGTCATTGGTGATGACAACAGCAAAGCTAGCAATCAATTCTTAATGAAACAACCTTGGGCACAAAGTATCTTTGGCTGTATAGTGGAAAAGTGTAGTAAAGTGTAGAGAGGTCAATCATCTCCTAGTAAGCAGGTGCCCTTTGAGGGAAGACCCAAGAAGAATTGATTGGAGTTCTGACAATTTACATGCAGGTTTATATACTACTAGCTATCTAAGTTGGAACTCCAATTGAAAAGTGTGAGGGCTGGCCAGGCTACTAAGAAAGAAAGTGCAAGGCAGAAACTGGCCTGGTCCATGTGAGCAGGGTGATGCTGAGAGGGTATTGCTATTGGCATGGGAGTGAATGGCAAGCAGTGGTGCAATAGTGGCTGTTATGCAATTGGGGGAGAAAGATAATAAGAGAATCATACAATACAAGGGAGAAATACCATTGGCATGGGATAGGATTGGGCAGCTATGGTGTGTGATGGTACCATCTGCAATCCTTGTGGTGTCAGCTGCTTAGGTAAAAGGGGCTTTGTGCTACCTTGGTTAGGTGCCCTTATGCTGTAAGCTGGTGCTGTGGTATGAGATGGCTAGTGTGGGTGTTACTGAGCTGTGACTAAGTGGCATGGGGATGTGTGGCTAAAGAAGGAAGTGTAGGAAAGGAGTGCATGGTAGGAGGATCAGAGCATAACAAGGGACAGCCAACAAGCCCAGTCATCCTGTCATTTAGCACAATACAAATGAAAATACTGGGAAACTTCTCTATTCATATGTTCAGTCTGCCCATCAGTCTGTGAATGATGAGTTATGGATAGTTTAGTGGAAATTCCAAGCTGTTGACAAAGGGAAAGCATAAGGGATGATATGAACTGTGGTCCATGATCAGATACAATGAAGAAGGGAAGACCATGATGCTTTCAGATATGCATAAGGTGAAACAACTCAAGCCTGAGCTGTCAAGCCTAGGGCTAGTAGTGGCGAATGCCGGTAAGCGATGGTGAGAGTTGCTATGTGTCTTCAAAGGGAGCCTTGCTGTCATGGGTCTTACTGATCATACAATATGAGTGGGGAAGGCTTATGGCATTTATACAGCAGCCAGTCAATAGCCTCCAAGACCCTAGTGGTGTAGCAGCATTGTGGGTATAGTACTAGTGGCCACTACCAGTCGTTGGTAGTTGTTACTGTGTGCCACTACCCATCAATGATAGACTGGGGTCTTGAGGGATAGCGGCTGGGGTTTATATACTGTTACAGTGTTTGTATGTATTTGTATACTATTACTACATATGGTCTGTCAAGGGCTGGCTTAGTTACTGTATATGATCTGCAGAGTTCATGGGTCTCTGTGGATCAAAGGGATGTCTTGGTCCATGTGAACAGGGCTATGCTTGGGGCAGTGTGGGGCAGTGTGCAGCTATGCAAGGCTATATGGTGTAAGGCATAGGCTGTGATGCGGGCAAATGGCTATTGGTCATGAGTCTGTATGAGTCATGCTGGTGTCTATGCACGAGTATCACTATAGGCTGAGGTACGAGGGCAGTGCGATGGCGAGCGATTGTGTGACTATGGCACGATATGGCGTGATGCAGGACTGCAGAGCAGGACCAGGAGGTATGGAGTGCCAAAGGCAGTGTCAGGGCTAAGGATTGTGAGGTGGTGACATACCATGGGTAAATCTGAAGGGCAAGAGCCATTGGATGAGCCTATCCGTGGGGTGCGAGCCATGTAGCAGTGAGCGTGTGCTTTGTGCATTATGCTGGGTGACTGTAAAGGAGTCCAGGGTCTCTATCTCAAGAGGTGGCATTATCTACAAGTGCTGGGGTCTGCCATCTAAGGGCCGGGGCCTGTCCAAGGCATGAGGACTGTACTGAGTGGCTGTGCAAGGGTCTAGATCATATCACGTGCAGGTCATGTGACTGGTGCGAGACTGTGCTGCGAGGCATTGCTGATAGATTGTGTATCGTCAAGTGACCGTGAGACTGTGGGTCACATGCAGGGAGCTGTAGTGGGAACGAAGGCGAGTGGCAAATATAGGATGGTGAGGGGCGAGGAGCACTATATCGTAGGACATTGTAGGGTGCTGGAATGGTAGCAAGGGAGTGCGAGTGACTGAGCTATGGGCCAAAGAAAGGAAAAAGCATAATGCAGGCCCGTGTGTAGCATCGAGTACGGCATGATCGTAACATAAGGTATAAGTCTGCAAGGTCTGCAGTGGAATATTGCTTAGTGCATGGGATTAGTTCTACCTCTTTTGAGAAATGGTCAACAATGGTGAGGATGATATTATGCCCATTAAAGAGAGGAAGATCAGTGATAAAGTCTGTGGAGATGTCTTGCCAGGGCCCCTCTGGGATGGGAAGAGGCTATAACAGCCCCTTTGTTGGTTGATTAGTGGGCTTAGCTCTGGCACACCTGCTGCACTTCCCAATGTATTCTTCTATGTCCTTTCACATACCACTCCAGGTGTAATTCTGGGCAAGCAATTCTAATGTACAAAGCATTCCTGGGTGTCCACTCATGGCATGGTTGTGATGAAGGGTTATAATCTGGGTTTGCAGATTAGGGAGTACATAGATCTTTCCATTGCATTGTAGAATCCAATCTTGGATTTCATAACCCTATGCCATCAGCTTCTTGAGGGTGGTCTGAGGGAGGTGAATTGTCCTGTGAGAGATCTCCTCTATTAGTTGATTGGCTGGGGTTTCTACTTTCACTGTTGTTGTCTCTTCTGCCACCACACTCACTTCTCTTGTTGCTCCAAGGTGTTTGGGGGGAATCATGAGCACTGCTTTATTGTCTTCATCACCTACCATGACCAAGTCTGACCTTTGAGAGAGGGTGTTGGCTTTACTCATCAGTGACCTGGACTTGTGGTACTATTTGAAATTGAAACAAAAGAGGTATTGGGCCCATTAGGCCTGTTGTCAGTTCAAATCTTGTTGTGTTATGAACCAGGTGAGATTCTGGTGGTCATTCCAGATCTCAAATTTGTACTGAGTGTCCTTCAAGTAGTGTCACCAGGTTTTCAGGGTGGAGATGACACTAAGCATCTCTTTATCTGCTATGGGGTAGTTGTGCTGTTCTGGGGTCATGGAATGTGAGGAGTATGCAATGGGATGCCACCTTCCTTCCTTCTGTATAGACAACACCACTCCTACTGCATAGTTGCTGGCATTACTTTCTAGGTGGTATATATACAGTGGCTCAAACAATTGTCTGAATGTTTGCATGTTTTTCACTAATGGCAATATTTCCCAACAATCACTAATCCTCACTGTTATGACCCCGCTCACTCCTCCCGTTGTGCCCCTATTTTTCACCCCTATCTTGAATGGTACCAGCCCTCGACCTTGCTTACTAACAGCATTCACATGCCACACGATGGCAGCGCCAAGCTGTGTTTACCTTAGTAAGCAGGCCTAGTCCCTTGCACAGCCCGATGATGTCACGATCACGCCATATCACACCATCATCCCGCCGTCTCGCGTCATCGGCCCCTGGGCTGTGCAAACCAGTGCAGTGACTCCCCTTGACTCATCTACGGCCAGTAGTGGTATTCCCTCATTCCCACATCTACCCTGAGGATCCATATGTAGTAGTAGGAGTACAATACGTACAAACACTCTGTAACAGTATAAATAGCCTCGCAATTGAGCCCCAGAACCTCATTCAAGTTATTCTGGGTTTTCCCCTTAGTCCTCAGTCGACGCTCAGGCCCCATTAGCTCCTATCCCCTCGCTACCCCCGCTGCCACACAGCTCACTACCAGCCCCGCCTAAGGGTTGTTTCATTATAACTCGAATCTCTCACGCTTCGCCGTCGCCGTCGCCACCCCGAAGCACTCCGATAGTAGTGAGCTCCGCAGAGTCGTCGGCTGTTGTGACTAACAGCCCTCTGCCCCAGTGAACCCAGCCCAGATCTCCGTTCCACGTCCAGAGTACGCACTCGACATCGCCGCCCTCGCTGCCAGTGCCCGCCTCTTCATAGAGGAACACCCCTGCCTTTTTGCCCAAGTTTTCGACCCCGCCTCCGCCGCCGCCCAGAGAGAAAGGAGGTTAGTAGGGGAATATAGAGAGATAAAGAAAGAAGAGGAGGAGGATCTAGTATTACCACCGTCCCCTGCCCCCTTGCCCAAGCGTAAGTCAACCCCACCTGAGTGCGTCAACCCAAACGACCTTGAGGGTCCATATCGCGACCCAACCTCACCTGAGACCCGCCGCTGCCTCGACGAAGAGCACCATCGTTGGCAAGAGAATCATGCCCAGTTCTTAGTAGAAGAAGCCTGCCTCGCACGCCGTGAGAGAATTGCCGCAGCCCAAGCTGCCCACCGCACCGCTGCCGCCACCCTTGTCCGACCGGATAATGGTCCGGGACGCCTACGCCCTCACGCATCTTTGCACCACCCTCCTTACCTTTAGTAACCTACTTGTAGCCCCTGCTACACTCTCCCCCCAATCCATTTCCTTCACATACCTACATCTAATTTTAGGTATCTTCCTCGCCCGACTTGTATGATCTTTCAGCTCCTGCTGATCACTTTCACATTCCTCATCGTCTTCTTTTCCATTCTCATTACCTACTTCATCCTTCGACTTCTCTCTCTCGTCGCACGAGAACTTACCCCGCTTCAGTTTCAGGTAGCCATCTGAGAAGGAGCTTACTCCTTGACCTTTGGATACGAAAGACAGGCTATCCACGCCGAAGAAGAACAGCCGCAGCAGAATTACGGCTGGTAGTTATTAATAAAAACTTCTTTTCACCCTAAACCCGAGTGACTACAATAGGGCAAGCAATTACGCTACTCCAACAGAAGGAACGCGTACAGAAACAGACACCGAGACCGATCAGCCGACCACAGATACCGTCGGTTAGATCCACGCCATATTGAGCCACAAGGCACCCAGCTGTAATCGAGGAGTACAGAAGAAGAACTTGGGTAATCCGAGATGGAAAAAGAACCCAGATCCAGAAGACACACGTAGCACGTCACTATGTCGGCATCCATGCTCCAAATCCTTGCCGACCCGAACCTCACGCTGGAGGACAAGATTGCAGCCGTTGCATTAGAATTCACCACCCTTACGAAACAAAACCAGCAGTTGTACAACGGGTGTGTCAAAGAACAGAAGAAGACCGCGGCGCTGCTAAAAGATGTCGCCGCGCTAGAGCAAACCGTAAGTAACCTCAACAGCGCCACCGCCGCCAGAGGAAAGGCAGCACGAAAGGTAGAAGTATTTGCCAACCCTGGAGATTACGAGGGATCTGTCGCTAAATTCGAAGAGTGGTGGGCCAAGATCAAGGCTTGGCTACACACGAACCGGTCCACTATTCTTCCGAAAAGCTACGAAGCGGTCACCGCGGTCCTATCGCGGCTGAAAGGACCGAAGGCCGGGCCATTCGCCCAAACCCGACTATGCCGAGGACAAGGCTATACCTGGGATGAGCTCGTGCAGGAGATGGAAAGCCTATTCCGATCGGTTAATCAGAAGGATTGGGCAGTTGCCCAACTAGAACAACTCCGACAGGGCACCCTCCGGACCGATGATTTCTTAGTCCGCTGGGAGGCTCTATACCAGATGGCCGAGATAGATGATAGCCACGCCATTCGCCTACTCGAACGGAACACGGCTCGGCATATCATCCTCCAGATATTCAAGGAAGGCGCCAGGAAGTCTACCCCGGCCGCCTATCTCCAGAATATCCGCGACATGGGATGCGCAATGGAAGCCCTTACATTCATTAGGGGGCGACCACAGCAGTATCAGTCCCGCGGGGACCGAATGGAGATAGACCGCTTCGAAGAGATGGACGAAGAAGAAGTCTTTGCCATAAAAGGAAGTGCTGGGAAGTGTTTCAACTGCAAAGGTACCGGCCACATGGCCCGAAACTGCAAGAAGCCGAAGAACCAGTGCGCGGAGTGCCATTTCCATGGGGGAGGACACCGCTTCAACTGTAAGAAGAGAGTAGCGCAAAGGATCGCCCTGGCACCCGATGAAGCAAGGGTGGCCCCTATTGAAGAATCGGATTTTCCCAATGCCGAAAAAGAGCAGAAGGGAAAAGGCAGAGCCTGAAGGACGAACTGGGTGTCCCACAGGCTGATAATAGTATTCACTTCTTGGCGGAACTGACCAAACTTGTAACTATGCTAACCGCTTTAGTATCTAACATAGCCGGTCTAGGGGGATCTCCTAGCGAGCCCGGCAGGGACCAAGATACTAAACCTGTGCTTGATTCCCCTATCACCGCCAAGCAAATCCCAGAAGCCCCAAAAATGTATACAAGGGTAATCCACAAGGGGAAGGAAATCAAGCTAATCGTGCAAATCAAACCCTCCCCCGCGGGCAGGTATACTAACACAGAAGCCCTGATTGACAGCGGGGCGAATCTAACCATTATTAGCCGAGAGTTCGTATGAAGAAACCGTATCCCCACCTTAACCGCCTGCAGGAAGATAGTCGTTCATAATGCGGATGGCTCAGAGAATGCTGGCGGGGCGATCACAGAAGAAGTGGAGGTATATTGCGACTTTAATGGACATAAGGAACTACTCCGGGCGTACATTTCGGAGATCGGCAGCAATGATCTCATTCTCAGGTACCCCTGGCTGAAAACGCATAATCCGCGCATCGATTGGAAGACCGGCCAGGTACAATTCGTCAACTGCCCCGAAACGTGCAATTACGAGAGGAAGGCCCGAGGAATTGTTACGATCACACCATACTCGATGCTACGCACGGGCCCGCAGTACTCTTTCTCCTCTCTTTGGCCCTTAGCTCAGCCGCTCGCACCCCCTCGCTACCATTCCAGTACTCCTACAATGCCCTACGACATAGTGCTCCTCGCCCCTCGTCGCCCTATACGCCGCCACCTGCCTCCGCCCTTACAACGGCTCCCTGCACGTGACCTACAGTCCCACGGTCACCTGACAACATACGATCTAATCAGCGATGCCTTGCGGCACAGTCTCGCACCAGTCACATGACCCGCACGTGATACGATCTAGACCCTTCGCATAGCCACTCGGCACAACCCTCGTGCCTCGGATAGGCATGGCCCCTCGACGACAGACATCAGCACTCGTAGACAGCACTGCCCCTTGAGATATAGAGACCCCGGACTCCCTTACAGTCGCCCGGCACAGACACGCGCATATGCTCACTGCTATAATGGCTCATGCCCCACAGATAGGCTCATCCAATGGCTCTCGCCCCTTCGAACTTGCCCCGGTATGTCACAACGACATCAACCCTTAGCCCTGACACTGCCTTCGGCACTCCGCATATCTCGGTCTTGCTCCATAGCCCCGCATCACGCCATAATCACGCAACTGCTCGCCATTGCATCGCCCTCGCACCTCGGCCCATGGCGATACTCGCACATAGACACCGGCATGACTCATACGGACTCATGACCAATAGCCATTCACCCTCCTCACAGCCTACGCCTTACGCCGCACAGCCCCGCATAGCCACACACTGCCCCGAGCATAGCCCCGCTTGCACGGACCAAGACTGTCCCCTTGACCCACAGAGACCCACGGACTCTGCAGACCATATACGGTAACAAAGCCGGCCCTCGACGGACTATATGTAGTAATAGTGTACAAATAGGTGCAAGCCATGTAACAGTATATAAACCCTAGCCGCTATCCCTCAAGACCCCAGCTTATCATTGATGGGTAGTGGCTACTACAGCCACTAGACCTAGACCCACAATGTCGCTGTATTACTAGGGTCTTGGAGGCTATCGACTAAAGGCTGCTATATAAATGCCTATCACCTTCCTCGTCCATATTGTATGACCTGAAGACCGAGGACAGCACGGCTCCCCTTGATGACACGTTGCAACTCTCACCATCGCCACTGGCATCCGCCACTACTAGCCCTAGGCTTGACAGCTCAGGCTCGAGTTGTTTCAGGAATTCATCAACAAGAATTCGGGGAAGCGATCCACGCCAAACAAAGAAGCCGAGAGAAGCAGGACAGACCCGACTCCTCAGCAAAAGAATCGCTCCCCCTTGTTCCAGACCAGTATCGCCAGTACCACTGGGTATTCTCCCAGAAGGAGTCCGAGCACATGCCCCTACGCAAACCCTGGGATCACGTGATCGACCTCAAAGACTCATTCTGACCAAAAAAGGGAAGAATCATCCCCCTGAGTCCCCAAGAGCAGAAAGAGGTGGACGACTTCGTGGAAGATCAATTAAAGAAAGGGTATATCCGTCCCTCGAAGTCCAAGCAGACATCTCCCGTCTTCTTTGTCCCAAAGAAGGATGGATGAAAAAGGATGGTACAGGACTACCGGTATCTCAACGAACATACCATCCGGAATAATTACCCACTTCCCCTCATATCTCAGCTTGTTGACAGGCTCAAAGGGGCACAACTGTTCACGAAAATGGATCTTCGATGGGGGTATAACAACGTGCGAATTAAAGAAGGAGATGAATGGAAGGCCGCCTTCGTCTGCCACCGAGGCACCTATGAACCCACGGTAATGTTCTTCGGGCTTTGTAACTCCCCTGCCACATTCCAAACGATGATGAACGACCTATTTGCGGACATGCCGGATGTGGTGGTATATATTGATGATCTTCTGATCTTCTCAAAGGACGAAGATCTGACGTCGCACGAACGGAGAGTGAAAGAGGTGCTAGAACGGCTGGAGAAGAACAACCTCTTCGTAAAACCCAAGAAGTGCGCATTCTCAGTGAAAATGGTAGAGTTTCTCGGCATGATTGTCGGACCAATTGGGATTGCAATGGATCAGGGAAAGGTAAAAGCCGTAACCGACTGGCCGAGGCCAAACACTCTTAGACAGACTCGTGCCTTCCTTGGGCTCGCTAATTTCTACAGACGGTTTATCAAAGACTATGCGAAAATAGCGAGACCCCTGCATGATCTGATGAAGAAGGACGTAAGCTTCGAGTGGACCCCTGAGTGTGAGGAAGCGTTCCGACGGTTAAAGGGGCAATTCACCACGGCCCCCATACTCGCCTATCCTGATAACGATTGCCATTACCGACTGGAGAGTGACGCAAGTAACTCGGCGGTGGGGGCCGTACTCTCAGTTCAGAAAGAGGATTGATGGCACCCCGTAGCCTTTTCATCCCATTCCATGACCCCCGAACAGCGAAATTATCCAATCGCCGATAAAGAAATGTTAAGCGTCATATCGGCATTGGAGAACTGGAGACACTACCTCAAAGGAACCACCCACGAGTTTGAGATCTGGAATGATCATCAGAACCTCACCTGGTTCATGACGCGACAAGATCTCAATCGCCGCCAGGCCTGTTGGGCGCAATACCTCTCTCGGTTCAATTTCAAATGGTGTCACAAATCCAGAGCGTTAATGACAAAGGCAGATGCACTTTCCCGGAGGTCAGACTTAACAACAGAGGGAGCGGAGGATAATAAAGGGGTTCTTGTGATTCCGCCAGAAAAGATTGCGTCATTAGAAGAGGAACAGGCTGAGATGATCGAGGTAACGACCCCGGGCGATGAACTGATCGACGAGATCTCCCACAGGACCACGCGACTTCCCGAAGACACCCTCAAGAAGTTGATGGCACAGGGGTACGCAATCGAGGATCGAGTTCTGAAGAGAAATGGTCGGATCTACATACTGCCCGATCTTCAGACCCGGATGACCACCCTCCATCACGACAACGCTGCTTGCGGCCATCCCGGTGTCCACAGCACTCTGGAGCTCCTTGCTCGCTTTTATAGCTGGCCAGGCATGAGGAGGGATGTTGAAGAGTATGTGAAGTGATGCTCACGGTGTGCCCGAGCCAAACCAACCAATCGCCCGCCCCAAGGAGAAGTGCAGCCCCTACCTATACCAGCGGCACCTTGGGAAGACATCTCTGCAGATTTCATAACGGATCTGCCAGTTGCCGGAACACACGACGCCATCTTGACCGTGGTAGATCGCTTTTCCAAAGAGGTTGAACTGATACCCTGCCGTAAGACGTGTACGGCTGCAGAGTTAGCGGAGTTATATTTAACTCACGTCTGGAAATACCATGGGCTCCCTCGGACTATCATTTCAGATCGCGGCCCACAATTCGCGGCCTCATTAATGACTTCCCTATGTGCTCAGCTGGGGATAACGGTAAAGAAATCCACCGCACATCATCCCCAGACCGATGGACAGACAGAACGAATGAATAGGGAAGTAGGGTCGTACCTCCGTTTGTATTGTACTGAACGACAGGATGACTGGGCATGGTGGTTACCCCTGGCCCAATTCTCCCTGAATGCGAGGCAGTCCTCCGCCTCGAAGTTCTCCCCCTTCCAGGTCACACGCACTTACCAACCATGCATGGGGGTTGAACCTAGGGACACTAAGTCACCAGCCGCCTCGGAGATAGCACGCAACTATCAGGCGATCTTGGAGCAGACCTGGGCGCATCTTGAAGCGGTGCAAAAACACATGATCGACACCGGGAACAAACACCGAAGTCCGGCCCCATCCTATAATCCCGGGGATAAGGTGTGGCTTGCCACTGATAACCTCACATTACCCTTCCCTTGCCGGAAATTAACAGACCAATGGGTCGGACCTTTCCCCGTGATCGCCATGAAGGGACCTAACGCCGTTCATCTCCGCCTCCCTTCCTATATTCGAATCCACCCGGTCGTCAACATTTCTCGCATGAAGCCCCATCTACCTCCACTCCCGTCGCAACCGGAACCCCGCCCTGGTCCGGCTCTCATCACCGACACCCGCAATGCCGAGTTCGAGGTAGATTTCATTGTTGACTCTCATCCCCGCGGCCGGGGAATCCAATACCTCGTCCACTGGAAGGGCTACTCCGCTTCAAACCGTACCTGGGAACCGGCCTCTAACCTTACCCATTGTCCCGACGCACTCCGCGAATTCCACCGCGCCCATCCGGCCGCTCCTTGCCCTGTCGCTCGCTCCACCTTCGCCGCTATCTTCGCTCGCCCTCTCTCCGGCTGCCCCAGAGGTTCAGCTTTAGCTGGGGGGTAGTGTTATGACCCCGCTTGCTCCTCCCGTTGTGCCCCTATTTTTCACCCCTATCTTGAATGGTACCAGCCCTCGACCTTGCTTACTAACAGCATTCACACGCCACACGATGGCAGCGCCAAGCTGTGTTTACCTTAGTAAGCAGGCCTAGTCCCTTGCACAGCCCGATGATGTCACGATCACGCCATATCGCACCATCATCCCGCCGTCTCGCGTCATCGGCCCCCGGGCTGCGCAAACCAGTGCAGTGACTCCCCTTGACTCATCTACGGCCAGTAGCGGTATTCCCTCGTTCCCACATCTACCCTGAGGATCCATATGTAGTAGTAGGAGTACAATACGTACAAACACTCTGTAACAGTATAAATAGCCTCGCAATTGAGCCCCAGAACCTCATTCAAGTTATTCTGGGTTTTCCCCTTAGTCCTCAGTCGACGCTCGGGCCCCATTAGCTCCTATCCCCTCGCTACCCCCGCTGCCACACAGCTCACTACCAGCCCCGCCTAAGGGTTGTTTCACTCACCTTACACTATTGGTGTATGAAATGAAGATCTTACTCTTGACTACAGGATTGGTCTATAGTGCAAAAGGTTTGGATGAAATCTGATTGAATGGCAGCAATTCCAAAACAACTACTCATTCAGACAATTGTTTGACTTTTAATTTCCATTATATAAAGTAGACCCTGAAATGCTGTAAAGTGCTTATGTATCTTAGGTAAATGCTCTATTATGTTATTGTTATGTAACCCTCTATGAGAAGACATATATAAACCCTTCTATCATATTATTTTCTTTCCACCCTCATCATGAAACCCATCTCTGCTACTCAAAGGAATAACATCATTTTCCTGGCTTCTCTTCAGATCTCCTGCCACCAAATTGCTTTCCAAACTGGCCTAGGCAAGTCTACTATGGCCACAATACTCCAGGAGATCAGATCTGAAGAGAAGAAGCTTTATGCTGGTCATCCTTCCAAGCTTATATCTATCAACAAGCATGCCATTGTCCAGCAAATCATTACTGGAAAGGCCAAAAATGCAATCCAGGCCACTTATTTCATCAATTCCATCATTGACTCTCCTGTCTCCTCACAGACAGTGAGGGATACCCTGAAAGAGACCTTATTAAAGGCTGTAGTAAAGAAGAAGAAATCCCTCCTTCCTGTCAGCCATAGAAAAAGAAGATTGGCCATTGCCCTCAAGTACCAATATTGGACTGTAGAGGACTTGAAGAGGGTTATTTGGTCAGATGAAACCAAGATCAATAGGATTGGATCAGATGGACAGGAGTA
>JBBPTI010000522.1:0-13232 GCA_038093995.1 Tylopilus aff. callainus
GTCAGATTCTAATGATCATTCCAAATCTGGAACTCATGGGTGGTTCTTTCCAGGTAGTGCCTCTATGTTTCCAGTGCCCTGATGACACTCAACATTTCCTTGTCCACAATTGGATAGTTGTGCTCCTCGGGTGTCATGGCATGGGAGGAGTATGTGACTGGGTGCCACTTGTCACCTTCTTCCACCAGTAGCACAGCCCCTATTGTGAAAAAGGAGGCATCACTTTCAAGCCAGTACCATTTGTTGTTATCGGGGTACACAAGCACCAGAGCAGTGGTGAATGCCTCCTTCAGCCCAGTGAAGGCTGCTTCTTTGGTGTTGGTCCAGCAGAAGGGTTCATCTTTCCTGGTCAAGTCATGCAACGGATGGGCTACCTTGGTAAAGTCCTGGATGAACCTTTGGTAGAAGTTGGCCATACCAAGGAATGAGTGGACTCCCCTGATATCCTTGGGTCTTGGCCAATCCATGATTGCCTTCACCTTTGTGCTATCCATGCTTACTCCATTTACTCCTACAATCATCCCCAGGAACTCTACTTCCTGCACTAAGAATATGCACTTGGAGGATTTGACAAACAAGTCATTTTCTTCAAGTCACCAGAGCACTTTGAGGACAACCTTTTGATGTTCTTGTTTGTCATTGGTTGGGGTGAAGATCATCAGGTCATTGATGTAGACTAGAACATTGGGGGATATATCTGTGAAGATCTCATTCATCATGGTTTGGAAGGTAGTGGGTGAATTGCAGAGCCCAAAGAATATCACAAGGGGTTCGAATGCCCCCCAGTGACAGGTGAATGCAGCCTTCCATTCATCACCCTCTTTGATCTGGACATTGTTGTATCCCCATCATAGGTCCATTTTAGTAAAGAGATGGGCATTCTTCAGCTGGTCAACTAGCTGTGCGATGAGCAGGAGTGGGTAGTTGTTTCATATGGTGTGCTCATTGAGATAGTGGTAATCTTGCACCATACACTTTTTTCCATCCTTTTTTGGAATGAAGAAGACTGGCACCATTTGCTTGGACTTCGAAGGTCAGATATACCCTTTGCAGAGCTGGTTGTTGACAAACTTGTCCACTTCCTTTTGCTCCTGTGGACTTAGGGGGATGTTTTGTCCCTTCCTCAGCTTGAAGGAATCTTTTAGCTCAATGGCATGATCCCAGGATTTCTGTATGGACATTTGCTCAGACTCTTTCTGCTTGAACACCCAGAGATACAGGTGATATTCCTTCAGTACTAGATCCTGGGCCCTTGGTTCTTCAGCAGGCCCTTCTTTCATTTCTGTTCTGCCTATCCTGACTTCTTTCTCTTGTTCTTCAGCTCATCAAACTACTTGAGAGATTCCTTCATAGTTGCATAACTCTGGGCAATCTGGGAGTTGCACTGTTCTTTTCTTCCAGTTGATTTTGGGGTTGTGTGCTGTTAACCATGGGTACCCCAGGATGAAATCCTTGGTCCCAAGATCCATTACTTTGACTTGGGTCTTTTCTTCATGTCCCTGGTACTTCAGGAGCACTTCAGCTGTGTGAGTTACTGGGCCTGCTTTGTTCAGCATTCCATCAGCATTATAGACAAGTATTGAAACGACCTCGGGCACAAAGGCAAGGAGGCGTCGAGTGGAATGAGCAAGACAATGTCCTGGGTGCGAGGCACAAGGGGACAAGTGGCGAAGTGAAGCGAATCGGAAAGATGGATCAAACTCCTTATAATCGGGTGCCTTGTGAGGGAAGACCCAAGAAGAATTGATTGGGGCTCCAATAATTTACAGGCGGTCTTATATACTACTACAGAGCGGAGTCAAAGCAGAGCCTAAAGTAAGTAAGGGCAGGCATGGTTACTAAATAAGGGAGTGCGAAGCAGAAACTGGCCTGGTCTGTGCGAGGGGGGCAATGCTGCGGGCTAAATGCTACTGGAGTGGGAAAGGGTGGCGAGCGATGGTGCCATCGCGAGATTAATGCCATTGGTGTGAGAATGGATGGCGTACTATGGCGTGCGATGTGCGGATATCGCTATAGGTGTGAGGCTGGGTGGCGACAGATGGCACCATTGCAACTGCGGATTGCCTAAGTGCTGTGGTGCGGCATCAGTAGCTGGGTAACTGGGTCTTTACTCTACCGTAGTCTGGTGCCCGGATGCTGTGGCTACTGTGCTTACCGGTGTGGGGACAGAACTCGGGCAAGACTGAGTCGCAGCGCTGTGGCGTGGGTCAAAGTGGCTAAAGAAGGAAATGTAGGAATGAAGGGAACGTAGCATAGCTGTGAGTGTAACACGACCCCCTCCTTAAGGCCCAGACTCCAGATGGGCAGGGAACAGGACGCAGATGGCAGAGCGAGAGATTGGATGAGGGGCAGAAGGGTGGGCACGGTGAAAGGTGGCAAGGGCGTCAGGGGAGTTAGTGAGGTTAGCACGAGGTTCCCAAGTGTGCTCGGAGATATCATACCCCTTCCAATAGACCAGATACTGAAGGCCGCGGCTGGCCAGGCAGGCATTGATGATGTACTCGACCTCGTATTCCGGTATAGCGGGGTCAGCAGCCAAAGCAGAGGGATTGAGGGAAGGAGGGTGCTGACTGGGGAGCGGGGCTATGAATGGCTTCACCCGCGAGACGTTAAGGACTGGATGGATGCAGTACGAGGCGGGGAGGTTGAGGCAGACTGCATTTGGGCTGACAAGACCGATGATGGGGAACGGGCCAATCCAGCGATCAGTGAGTTTGGGGGATCCCAGAATAGAGAGGTGCTCGGTGGATAACCAAACCTTATCTCCGATAGAATAGGAGGGGGCCAGAGAACGCTTACCGGCAGCTGCTCACTTCATTGTATCTTGTGAGGCACGGAGACGTTCGCGGGCTTCCGCCAGGTGGTCAGTGTACTGGTTGGCTAGGTTATTGGCAGTAGGGGACTGGGTGATGGTAGGTTCTATTCCGAGAACTGGGGCGTAGGTGCGGGTGAGCTGGAAAGGGGATTTACCGGAGGTGGACGAGACTCTGGAGTTGATGGTGAATTGCGCAAGGGGGAGCCAATCGGCCCACGAGTCTGGGTGATCTGCGCAATAAGTCTGGAGGTATTGTCCTACCTCTTGGTTCATCTGCTCGGTTTGCCCATCGGTCTGCGGGTGATAGGCAGTGGATAGTCACTGGTCAATCTGGAGCTGGCGGCAGAGATCTGTCATGAGGCGGGAGGCGAACTGGGGGCCCCAATCCAACACAATAGTTTTCAGAAGGCTGTGGTGCTTCCAGATGTGGTGCAGGTAGATGTCAGCCAGATCCAGGGAGGTACAGGTGGTGTCGCAGGGGATGAGTTCGACTGCTTTGGAGAAGCGGTCGACGATGGTGAGTATGGCAGTGTATGAGTTGGAGAGAGGGAGTCCGGTGATGAAATCAACTGAGATGTCCTGCCAAGGCCCCAATGGAATGGGTAATGGCTGGAGGGGCCCAGCGGGTGGTTTATTCGAGGGTTTGACTTGTGCGCACCTTGGACATCTCTTCACATAGTCAGCGGCGTCGGTGGATAGGGACGCCCAGTCATAATGCCGGCGGAGTAGCTCTATTGTCCTTGCGACCCCGGGATGCCTGGCTACCAGTGCATCGTGATGGAGGTGGAGTACCTTGGGCCTGCAAGCAGGGGGTACATACACTTTGCTGTTCTTCATCCTACATCCATCTTCAATGTGGTACCCCTGCCCCTCGAGTTTCTTCTGCACTGGGGCCGGGAGCTTGATGGTTTCATGCAAGATCTGATCTGTTAGCCTGTCTCCCGAATGGTGGAGGACCATAGTTTCCTCGGTGGCTCGTTCGTCGGCCTCTTCCTGTTGTGCCTGCTTGCACGTGCGAACCTGTATCTGCTCGGGGGGGATTACCACCACATCGTGGTTGTCCTCTGCATCTCCTACCGCTAGATCCTCTCTCCGTGAGAGCGCGTCGGCTTTGCCCATCGTCGTTCCGGACTTGTGACACCACTTGAAGTTGAACTGGGAGAGGTACTGGGCCCACCAGGCCTGGCATCGATCGAGATTCTGGCGGGTCATGAACCACTTGAGGTTCTCGTGGTCATTCCATACCTCAAACTGTTGCTCAGCCCCTTCCAGGTAGTGACGCCAGTCTTCCAGACCCCTAATCACACTTAACATCTCCTTATCAGCTATGGGGTAGTTCCGTTCCTCCGGCGTCATTGCATGCGAGGCATAGGCCACGGGGTGCCATCGGTCTTCTTCTTCTACCAATAGAACTCCTCCTGTTGTGTACGAGGAGGCATCGCATTCGAGTCGGTACTTCTTGTTATGATCTGGGTAGGCGAGAACGGGGGCGGTGGTGAAAGTCTCTTTCAGGCGGTCGAAGGCCACCTGATGCTGATCGGTCCAGCAGAAGGGTTCGTCTTTCTTGGTTAAATCATGGAGCGGCTGCGCGATATGGGTGAAGTCCTGTATGAAGCGGCGATAGAAGTTGGCCATATCTAGGAAGGCCTGAACTCCTCTGACATTGATGGGCACCGGCCATTCCTTTATGGTGGTTACCTTACTTGGGTCCATGCTTACCCCGTTTACTCCTACGATCATTCCGAGGAACTCCAGCTCTTTCACTCCAAAGGTGCATTTTTCCGGTTTGATGAAGAGGTCGTTTTCTTCTAATCTCTTTAGGACCTCCAGAACTACCCTTTCATGAGCTTTTCGGTCATCCGAGGGGGTAAAGATGAGGAGGTCATTGATGTATACCATGACGTTTTCAGCCATGTCGGCGAAGATGTCGTTCATCATGGTTTGGAAGGTGGCGGGGGAATTGCATAACCTGAAGAACATTACCAATGGCTCGAAGGCGCCGCGGTGGCAGGTAAAGGCAGCCTTCCATTCATCTCCTTCCTTGATCCGGACATTGTTATACCCCCATCGGAGATCCATTTTAGTGAAGAGGCGGGTGGTGCAGAGTTTGTCGATGAGCTGGGCTATGAGGGGGAGCAGGTAGTTGTTGCAGACCGTGTGCTCGTTGAAGTAGCAGTAATCCTGAACCATGCACTTGTGGCCGTCTTTCTTTGGCACGAAGAAGACCGGGGAAGTTTGTTCAGACTTGGAGGGCTGGATATACCCTTTGGCGAGTTGTTCATCAACGAAGTCATCTACTTCCTTCTGCTCTTGTGGGCTTAAGGGGATGTTCTGGCCCTTCTTCGGCACAAAGGTGTCTTTCAGCTTGATAGCATGGTCCCATGGTTTTCGGACTGGCATCCGCTCGGACTCCTTCTGCTCAAAGGTCTTGAGGTAGTGATGGTACACTGGGGGTACTAACTCTCGTGGAGCTTTTCCTTCTTGCTGTTTTCCGGTGCACCGTTGCTCCTCGGCGACCCGGATCTCCTGTTCTTCTGCTCGGTGGATGACCTGTGAAACCCCGGAGTAATTGCATAGCTCCAGGCACTCTGGCATATGGACTGTGCTGGTCTTCCAATTGATCTGGGGGTTATGTTCTTTTAGCCATGTATACCCTAAGATCAAATCCTTGCTTCCTAGATCAGTTACCTCCACCCGGGTCTTTTCCACATGACCCTGGTATTCCAATAAGACCGTGGCTGCATGGGTTACAGGCCCCGCTTTGTTTGGGGTTCCATCGGCGTTGTAAACATATATGGGTTGCGGGAGTTCTTCGGTAGGGATACGGTTTTGGCGAACGTACTCTCGATGTATGAATGAGGACTGGGCCCCACTGTCAAGTAAGGTGGAGGCCGGTATGAAGTCGCCAGTGCGGGTGTTGATCTGTACCTGCATTAGTATCTTCTTTCTCTTTTGCTGCCCTAGTATGCGAATCTGCGGTGGGTTAGTCGGGATTTCTTTGTGCGCGTGAGGGGGAGTATACTTGTTAGAGGAATTAAGCATGGCATTTGGTTCACGGTTGCCGCCGAGCCGCTGGGGAGCGGGCTCCTCTAGACCGGGCAATCTAAGGGAAATACACCATTCTCGGTCTTTAAAGATAATAACATGGGTGATAGGGGCGTGCTTTGTAGGAATCTTACCAGCCTTTGGAACACCCGACGCATTCCTTAGGCCCTGCCTTTTCCCTTCATCTGGGATCCTTCGATTGGAAAATCCAAACCCATCTCTGGGTTGTTTCTCTTGCGTATTTCTTCTGCCAACTTGGCAATCCTTACCGGCGCTTCGGAGCCAGTGGGTTCTTCTTCTTCAGCTAGCAGGATTCTCTGCAGCATTTTCCTCTTGGTGCAATAAGTGCTGTGCCCACCATGAACAAACTTACAGGCTGGGCATTGGTTGATCTTTGGCTTCCGGCACTCGCAAATTCAGTGGCTGGTTTGTTTGCAATTGAAGCACTTTGCGTGGGTGTTGCTGCTTGGGAGGGCATATACATCTTCTTCAGTATTCTCCCGTGCTAGCCCTCGACTGCTAATCCTCGCAGGGGCCTTCCTTTCGTACCCCCTTATGAAGCCGAGCGCTTCCATCGTGCATCTGGTCTTCCTGATGTTATCCAAATAGAGCGCCGGCTTATCCTGGCACTTGCCTTCCTTGAAGATCTGCAATATAATGTGGCGGGCGGTATTCTGTTCCAAGAGACGGACCGCGTGCATGTCATCAATCTGGGCTTGCTGGTATAGAGCTTTCCAGCGGACTAAGAAGTCGTCGGTCCGCATGTTCTGCTGTTTGAATTCCTCCAGCTGGCGACAGGCCCAGTCTTTCTGGTTTGCTGTGCGGAAGAGGCCTTCTATTTCGGCCTCGCAGTCTGTCCATTTATATGCGTTGCCCCGGGATAGACGAGTTTGCATGAAGGGGCCGGCTTTAGGTCCGCGAAGCTGGGAGAGTACTGCCACAACCGCTTCATAGCTACCAGCGGGGGCGACGTGTGCATTGATCCAGAGCCATGCTTTCATCTTGGCCCACCATTCTTCAAACTTGGCGATTGTGCCATCATACTCGCCTGGGTCGGCGAAGAGTTCAACTTTCTTCAAAGTACCTGGAGGGCCCGCTGCGGCGATTTGACCCTGGAGTGTCACAACTGTGGTCTGCCCAGTTGTCACCAAATGCTCAAGGCGGATAATCTCATTGTTGGACGCATGTAGCAATTGAGCGAGTTGGATATTCTGAGTGGTGACGGTGGTGAACTCAGCCGCAATGGCAGCGAGTTTGTCTGGTAGAGGAATAGTGGGGTCTGCGATGGTATCGAGGAGTACCTGCGACATATTGGAAGTGTACTTCTTTCTTAATCACTGGCGCCTTGTGTTTCTTATACCAGCTGTGGCTGGGCCTTTCAAATGGCAAGGGCGCTAGAGGTCTCGCATGGACTACGGTCTTCTGATCTCGATAGTCTCCTGGACATGGCCTGTTGAGGATCCTGATTACTCTTCCTTCAGGATGCGTTCGGTGTTCTCTTGGCTTGCTGAGTAATCCCCCTATAGCTAAAGCTGGGAACGATTCTTCAAATTAATCTGTTAAACAAAGACTTCTACCAGTCGTCCTGGGGTGCTGGCTCTGCCCAGTTGGTAGGTATGGTTTCGTAGTGGAGGTTACAACCTCGTATGCCTGTGGGTGTGGAAAGGATAAGGGAGTATTCGCCTGTGGGTGCCTGAATAGAAATTAAAAGGATATTGCGATCAAATTGAACGCGAGTGAGAATGCAATAAATGCAGAACACAAGTAACCAAAAGGAAATAAAACAAGAGGCTGAAAGGTAATACCAGAATAAAAGCGGAAACATCCTTGGAAATGAAAGCTAAAACTAAAAAGGGAGGGAGGCACAATGATGTAAGTACAAAAAGGGAGTTTTAAAGGAACTTGCTGGGCCGCTTCAGAAGGTTTCTTGGGCGGAGGTGGCCTGGCTCATTGAGACTGCGCACCAGCACGGTACCGGATGTCCTGGACTGTTTCGGGTGCGAGTGGAATGGCGGAAAGCGGAAGGGGTGGCAAAGGCAATCCGGCCTACAGCAGGCATGGTAGTCTGGCGAGGGGGGAAGGGGAGCAGCGAGCTGGGCTTCTATGCAGGCTGCATACTCCTCGTAGCAGCAAGTTTGTTCTTTGGCTTCGGCGATGAGCCGGCGAAGAGTGGAAGGCGAAGGGATAGGTGGGGTGGGCCAAACGAAGTCGTTCAGGTCAATGTCAGCACTTGGGGATAGGGGATAGATGAGTGTGGGCATATCTGATGCCCTGGACCTCGCAGTGAAGTCTGCTATAGCCTGGTCGATCTCTTCCCACAGCTCTCTCTGCTCTCTTTCAGCAGCAGCAGCGGCGTCGGCTTCTAAGCAGGAAGTGATGGTGGCGAGAAGGTCGAGGTTGATGGGGCGGACTGGGCGAGGGGCGACTACTAGACAGTGTCCGCCTGTTGTGTTGCCAACAACAACAGCGGGGGCCGACTTGGCATGTATACCGTTCACTAGTGTCCTTCCACGTCAATAAGGGGGACGCAGGCTCTGCTCTGCTTACTGATAGCGAAAAGGTTGGTGATGGGTGGGGTGTTCAGGGCGGCCGAAGAGCGACAGCAGCGAACGGGAGAATCAATTCTTAATGAAACGACCTCGGGCACAAAGGCAAGGAGGCATCAAGTGGAACAAGCAAGACGATGTCCCAGGTGCGAGGCACAAGGGGATGAGTGGTGAAGTGAAGCGAATCGGAAAGATGGATCAAACTCCTTATAATCGGGTGCCTTGTGAGGGAAGACCCAAGAAGAATTGATTGGGGCTCCAATAATTTACAGGCGGTCTTATATACTACTACAGAGCGGAGTCAAAGCAGAGCCTAAAGTAAGTAAGGGCAGGCATGGTTACTAAATAAGGGAGTGCGAAGCAGAAACTGGCCTGGTCTGTGCGAGGGGGGGGGCGATGCTGCGGGCTAAACGCTACTGAAGTGGGAAAGGGTGGCGAGCGATGGTGCCATCGCGAGATTAATGCCATTGGTGTGAGAATGGATGGCGTACTATGGCGTGCGATGCGCGGATATCGCTATAGGCATGAGGCCGGGTGGCGACAGATGGCGCCATTGCAACTGCGGATTGCCTAAGTGCTGCGGTGCAGCATCAGTAGCTGGGTAACCGGGTCTTTACTCTACCGTAGTCCAGTGCCCGGATGCTGCAGCTACTGTGCTTACCGGTGTGGGGACAGAACTCAGGCAAGACCGAGTCGCAGCGCTGTGGCGTGGGTCAAAGTGGCTAAAGAAGGAAATATAGGAATGAAGGGAATGTAGCGTAGCCGTGAGCGTAACAAGTATGGGGGTGTCAAGTTCTTCAAGAGGGATGCAGTGCTTCTTTGCAAAGTCCTGATGTACAAAGGTGGACTGCACTCCACTATCAAGCAAAGTGGAGGCGGTGACAAAGTCACCAGTCTTGGTCTTGACCTGTACCTTGAGTGAGATCTCTCACTGATTGGAGCTGAGAATGCAAATGATGGGGGGAACTGCTGTCGGGGTTTGTGCATATGGGGGTGTCAGAGATGGAGTGGGATATAAAGAGGAATTAAGCACAGCATTTGGTTCACAGTTGCTGCTAAGCTGCAAAGTGGACTCCTCTTGACCAGGCAAGAAAATAGGTACTATATAGTTGTCAGGGGTGATGTGGAAAACATAGGAGCATGCAATGAATCTTTCTCTAGCCATCAGGGCACCCAATGTGCCCTGATGGCTCAGTCTTTTCCCTTGTTGTCATACCAAATGACCTGAAAACCTGACTCTTTCTCAGGGTTGGACTGCTTCTTCACCACCACAGCCAACTCTTCCATCCTAAGCAGGGTGTTGTGGTTGAATTCTTTGTCTTCAGCCATTGGAATGCACTGGATCATCTTTTGCAATTTGCAATAGGTGCTATGACCTCCTTGCATGAACCTGCAAGAGGGGCACTGATTAACCTTGGATTGCCTACAATCCTTGATGTGGTGTCCAGTGCATTTGCAGTTGAAGCACTTTGCCTGGGTGTCAGAGCTGCTAAGGGCAAAAACTCCTTCTTTGATATTCTCAGCTGCCAAGCCTCACATGCTAATCCTATTTGGGACCCTTCTTTCTGATTCCCGAATGTACTGGAGTGCCTCCATGACAGTGCCAGTCCTTTGGATGTTGATGAGGTAGACTGCTGGGCTATTGGCCCTCTTTCCTTCCTTGAACAGCTAGGTGATGATTTGTTGGGAGGTGTTCTGTTCAAGCAGGTGAACCATATGGGTGTTATTGATATTGGCCTGCTGGTAGAGGGCTTCCCATCAGACTAGGAAGTCATCAGTGCACATTCCTCCCTGCTTGAATTCCTCAAGCTGTTGGCAGGCCCAGTCTTTCTGATTAGTGGCCCAGAATAGCCCTTCAACCTCTTCTTCCAGGTCTTTCCAGGTATAGGTATTTCCTTGGACAAGACAGGTCTGTGCAAATAATCCAGCTTTGGGTCCTTTGAGGCGGGACAGTACTGCCACTACTGCCTCATATCCTCCAGCTGGGGTGATATGAGCATTTACTTTCAACCATGCTTTTATCTTTGCCCACCATTCTTCGAATTTGGAAATGGTGCCATTATATTCTCCTGGATCTGCAAACAACTCAACTTTCTTTGCTGTCCCAGAGGGACCAGTGGCTGCAATCTGGCCTTGGAGTATCATGACTGTAGTCTGTCCTTGCATTACTAGGGCTTTGAGACACAAGATTTCGTTGTTCAAGGCATGCAATGACTGTGCAAGCTGTACATTCTGCTGGGTTATAGTGCAAAACTCTGCTGCCACTGCATTCAGCTTGTTGGTTATCCCAACAGTAGGGTTGGCAAGTGTATTGAGGAGCCCCTGTGACATATTGGAAATGAGTTTCTTTCTTTACTGTTTTTGTTGTGGCCTTCTTATACCAGCTTCTTTGGCTTCTTCAGCTCTCAAATGGGAGTGATGCTAGAGGTCTTGAGCAGATGACAGTCTTCTGATCTCACCAATCTCCTGGTCTCAGCCTGTTTAGGATCTGAATTTTCCTTGGACCCGAGTGCTTCTTGTTATGCTCACAGCTACGCTACATACCATTCATTCCTACATTCCCTTCTTTAGGCACTCATACTCATGCCATAGTGCCACACCTCGGCACTACCCAAGACTCCTCCCCATGCCAGCTATTGGCTATTGGGTATCCACAGCATTCCAGGCACCAGACCATGGTAGAGTAAAGACCTGATTATCCAGATACTCACACCACCACTGCACTTAGGAATCCACAGCTGGGATGGTGCCATATTACACCATCCACAGCATCTGGCTGGATAGCCAATAGCACTAAGAGCACATATTGTACGATTCCATCTTTTCATTTATGAGCCAATGGCAAATAGCTCGCTATCACACAATAGCATGCCACTCTTTCCCACCCCAATAGCAATTAGCCCTCTATCATGCCATAGCTCACCATTCTTTCCCACTCCAGTAGCATTTGTCCTGCAGTACCACCCCCTTCGCACAGACCAGGCCAGTTTCTGCTTTGCACTTCCATATTTAGTATCTGTGCTTGCCCTAACTTACTTAAGGCTCCACTTAAATCTCCTCTGTAGTAGTATATAAACCTGCCTGTATTATATCAGAGCCCCAATCAATTCTTCTTGGGTTCTTCCCTCCACAATGGGGCAGACTCAAGGAGTTGGTTCACTTTCTTTAGCCACTTAGCTCCCTTTGGCAAGGACCTAAGTGTAGGCATCTGGTAGAGACTAACCACCTTCAGGAGCATAGGTAGCCTAAGTACTAGGCTCAAGGGGTAGAGTCCGTTGAGGGCCATCCCTAGCATAGAAACAGCATTAGAGCTGTAGAAGGGCTTAGTCAGGATTCACAGGGGCACATGCAGGTAACATTCCCACAGTCAGCTGCTCTTCAGCACCCACAACCGTTTGTACTATATTCGCTACACACCATGGCCATTTGTAGCTACATTCTTTCCATGTACTATTAGTGTACATCTTGGGTCTTCCCTCACAAGGCACCCACTTTACTAGGAGATTGGTCCACTTGTTCCTTTCCACTTTACTTCTCTACTCTCATCTCATCATGCCTCCTAGTGCCTAGCACCTGAGGTCATTTCACTTCTTTGGTTTGCTTAGTAATCCCCCTATAGCTAAACCACAAGCTTTATGATTTCAAAGAATAACTACCAAGCAGTGGGTTGGGCATCTGGCCAACTGGTCTGGTTGATCTTATATCTGAAAGTCTCTCCACATAATGCAGTAGTGGAGATAGCGCCTATGGAGTACTCACCATAAGGTGTGTGGATGAAAAGGACAAGGGTATTACAGTTCATCTGAACTGTACAAGCAATGAAGTAAGTAAGAACAACAAACAATAAGAAACTGATAAAACAAGAAATAAACAGGGAGTAGTAAAAATATACAGAGAATATCTGTAGATACAAAAAGGAGAACTAAAAGGGAGTAACAAGTAAGAAATAAAAGATTTAGAAATATTTGGTAGGTCACTGCAAGCTTTTTCAGGGGTGAAGGTGGCTGGACATATCCTCTGTTTGAATGATACTTAAAGTGGCATGCTTGTTTGGGTGGGATAGGCATTGCAGGTGGCAGAAAGAATAGGATCTATTGCAGGTGCAATAGTCAGGAGAGTGGGTGAGAGGGCAAGCAAGTTGTGCCTCAATAAAGGCAGCATAGGTGGCACACTGGCATTGGTATTCTTCTGCCTTGGCTATGAGGCAATGGAGGGTGGCAGGTGAGAGAGGTGGTGGGGTCAGCAGGATAAAGTCATTGGGGTCAATGTCAGTGAAGGGCAGTGGGGGATAATCAAGGTTGGGCATAGCTGATGAAGCCCGAGTACTCCTCACACTCCACTCAGCAATACAGGTGTTGAACTCCTCCTGAAAGTCCTGCTGAGTCCTTTCTAACTCAGCAGCAGTATCGGCTTTGAGACACAAAGTGATGGTGGCAAGGAGGTCAAGGTTGACAGGATGCTGTGGGCAAGGGGTGACTACTAGACACTGTCTGACTTCTGGCTCAGCCATGAGCAAAGTGGGGGCCAACTGGGCACAATTAGCATTCACTAGTATCCTTCGATGTTAGAAAGGCTGAATGTCAGTACAATACTGCTCACTGCTGGTGAGGGGTCTTTTGTTCTGAGAGCAGGGGTAGGATGCTTCAGGGAGGTCGAAGAGCGACAACAGTGAAGCAGCAATCAATTCTTAATGAAACAACCTCAAACACTGAGTACCTTTGGCTGTGTAGTGGAAGTGGTGGTAGAGAAAAGGTAGTGTCAATCAAACTCCTAGTAAATCAGGTGCCTTGTGAGGGAAGACCCAAGAAGAATCAATTGGAGTTCTG
>JBBPTI010000523.1:0-13218 GCA_038093995.1 Tylopilus aff. callainus
TGGTAGACAGTAGACAGTGATGGTGTGAGTGGAAGGTCGCTAAATTTTCCTCTGGTGAAACAAGTTTTTTATAGTCCAGGCATACCCTAGACTTTTGCTAATGACAGGAAAATGGCTAAATGACAGCGTATAAGGCTGTTATGTAAGTAAAAACAAAAAAGGAAATAGTAAAGTAAAAACCAGTCTGTTTGAGTAAAGTCCGGTAGTTCTGGACTAATCGGTGCATCAGACTAGGAATGGATTTATAAGAATTGTGAGTCCAGAGTCAAAGTAAGTAATCAGGATCATAGTAAGAGGAACCATGGAATATAGAAAAAGAAGCGGATATCACCACAGAAAGTCCTGACTCTCTACAACGGGGCTGTGCAAAGGGGCTGGACTGCTTACTAAGGTAAACACAGCTTGGCACTGCCATCATGTGGTGTGTGAATGCTGTTAGTAAGTGCAGTTTGAAGTGGGCACTGATACCGGGATAGGAGACGAGCCGAAAATGGAAGGAAAAAGATAGGGTGCGAGCGAGGTTGTAACACTACCCCCCTGCTAAAGCTTAACCTCTGGGGAAGCAAAGGAAAGAGGGTGCGAGAAGAAAGCAGCGAAGATCAAGCGAGACACAGGGCAAGGAGCAGTGGGGTGAGAACAGTGGAAGTTGCAGAGGGCATCAGTACAGTGAGTGAGATTAGAGGCCAGCTCCCAGGTGCGGTCATCCGCGGAATAACCCTTCCAGTGAACAAGGTATTGGATGCCATGACCACAGGGACGAGAGTCGACAATGAAGTCAAATTTGTACTTGGCATCATGATTGTCAGTGATAACTGCAGGGCCAGGCTGAGGATTGGGTTGGGAAGGAAGAGGTGTCATGTATGGCTTAGTGTGGGAAATGTTCACCACCAGGTGGATATGGATGTATGAGGGAAGTTGGAGATGTATGGCATTAGGCCCTTTCATAGCAATAATGGGAAAGGGGCTGATCCAGCAATCTGTAAGCTTACGACAAGGGAATGGTAGTGTAAGGTTGTCAGTTGCAAGCCAAACTTTTTCGCTGATGGCATAGGCTGGTGCTGGGGTGCGATGTGCATTCCCAGTAATTGTCATCTGCTCACATGCTTTGTCAAGATGATCCCTGGTCTGTTGTAGTATGGTCTGATAATCACGCGCCATGGCGGAGGCAGTGGGGGATTTAGTGTTGTGAGGTTTGACTCCCATCCAGGGTTGGTACGTGCATGTGACCTGGAAAGGGGAGAATTTTGAAGCAGAGGACTGCTTCACATTCAAGGAGAATTGGGCCAGGGGCAGCCAACGCATCCAGTCGTCCTGCCATTCAGCACAATACATATGGAGATAAGAACCAACCTCTCTATTGATATGCTCCATCTGTCCATCTGTTTGGGAATGATGAGCCATAGACTTCTTTACTGAGATTCCCAGCTGCGCACAAAGTGATGTCATTAGTGTGGCTGCAAACTGGGGGCCTCAATCCGAGACGATGGAGTGTGGAAGACCATGATGCTTTCATACGTGGGCTAAATACAGGTCCACTAGCCCAGTGGTGGTGCAGGTCTTGGTGCAAGGGATTAGTTCGACCTCCTTTGAGAAATGATCTATGACTGTTAGAATGGCATCATACTCCCCTGCTTTGGGCAGATCTGTAATAAAGTCCACAGAGATGTCTTCCCAGGGAGTGTCAGGTATCGGAAGAGGTTGGAGCTCCCCTTGTGGTGTGTGATTGGTGGACTTTGCGTGAGTGCAGTGGGTACAAGCCTTTACATAGTCTTCGATGTCCTTCCTCATTCCCGGCCAGCTGTAGAATTGGGTGAGGAGCTCCAAGGTCTGGAGGACTCTGGGATGCCTGCAGGCTGCATGGTCGTAATGGAGGGTAGTGATCTGGATTCGTAGATCAGGGGGTATATAGATCTGGTTGTTCCTTTTTAGTACCTGATCCCTGATTTCATACCCCTGTGCCATCAGCTTCTTGAGGGTGGCCTCAGGAAGGCATGTAGTTCTATGGGAGATCTCATCTGTTAACTCATCCCCAGGGGTTGTCATCTCAGTTGTTCCTCCTTCTCCTTCCACATTTCACACCTGTCCCAGGGATATTACCAAAACGGCCTTATTATCATTGTCCCCCCCTGCTATCAAGTCCAACCATCGCGACAGGGCATCAGCTTTTGTCATCAAACTTCCTGCCTTATGACACCACTTGAAATTGAAATGTGATAGGTACTGTGCCCATCGGGCTTGTCAGTGATTGAGATCCTGCCTTGTCATAAACCAGGCAAGATTCTGATGGTTGTTCCAGATTTCAAACTCATGGGTGGTCCCCTCTAGATAATGTTGCCATGTTTCTAATGCAGATATAACGCTTAGCATCTCTTTGTTGGCAATGGGGTAGTTGTGCTGTTCTGGTGTCATGGAGTGAGAGGAGAAGGCCATGGAATGCCATCAGTCTTCTTTTTGGAGGGATAACACTGCTCTGACCGCACAATTACTGGCATCACTTTCCAACTGATACCAGCAGTCATTATCTGGATATGCCAATACCGGGGCCATGGTAAAATGCCATTTCAATTCCATGAATGCTTCTTGGCACTCTTTCATCCATTCGAAGGTGACATTCTTCTTTGTCAGATCATGGAGAGGGCAAGTAACCTTTGTGTAATCCTTAATGAAATGTCGGTAGAAGTTGGCTAGTCCAAGGAATGCACATGTTTGCTGCAAGGTAGTCAGAGAGAGCCAGTCTGTCACCACCTTCATCTTTTCAGGATCCATTCATATTCCTGTCGGTCCCACTATCATTCCGAGGAATTCAACGGTGATTACAAAGAAGGCACATTTTTCCGGTTTTACAAATAGATCATTTTCTTCAAGGCATGCCAAGACCTCCTTTACCTTTCTCTGATGGGCCTCCTGATTGGGACTCCAGGAGAATATTAGCAGGTCGTCAATATAGACCACTACATCAGACATATCCGAGAATAGGTCATTCATCATTGTTTGGAAGGTGGCTGGAGAGTTACAGAGGCCAAAGAACATTACCATTGGTTCATAGGCTCCTTTGTGACAAATGAAAGCTGCCTTCCATTTATCTCCTTCTTTAATCCGGATGTTGTTGTATCCCCACCGAAGGTCCATCTTTGTGAAGATCTTTGCACCTTTCAACTTATCGACGAGCTGGGAGATCAATGGAAGGGGGTAGTTGTTATGAACAGTATGCTTGTTTAGATACCAATAGTCCTGGACCATCCTCTTTCTTCCATCTTTCTTGGGGACAAAGAACACTGGCGATGTTTGTTTGGATTTTGATGGATGAATATACCCTTTTTATAACTGGTTGTCAACAAACTCCTCCACCTCTTGTTGTTCTGCCGGACTCAGCGGAATGATCCGTTCTTTCCTTGGCTTGAAGGTCTCCTTTAGCTCTATAGCATGATCCCACAGTTTTCACAATGGCATCCATTCTGATGCCTTTCATGAGAAAATCTTCTGGTAGTGATGATACTGCTTTGGGATGAGCTGGAGCGCTTCTTCAACATGAGGGATGGATTGTGCCTTCTTCTCTCGACTCCTTTGTTTGGTGTGCACCACTTCTATGGCTTCTTGTTCATGAGTCGCCCAAGCACTCCTTTCATAGTTGCACATTTTGGGGCAGTTGGCAAATTGGATTTGACCAGTCTTCCAGTCAATCCAGGGGTTGTGTTCTCGAAGCCATGGATACCCTAGAATGATGTCATTGTTTCTGATGTTTGAGACGTATGCCTGAAGCAGTTTTTTATGTCCATTGATACTGCAGTAGACCTCTACTTCCTCTGTGATCCTTCCTCCAGTGTTTTCAGAGCTGTCTGCACTGTGCACGATGATTGTTTGGAATGTGGTTAGAGTCAGGATGTGATTCCTGCATACAAAGTCCTAATTTATTAGCGTCAGGTTTGCCCCACTGTCAATCAGTGCTTCAGCATTCACATGTTGTTCTGTCCAGGAAGGTTTGATCTGTATTGTCAGCTTTATCTCTTTTCCCTTATGTATTACCCTTGTATACATCCTCATGGGTTTTGGGGTTTCAGTGGTGGATTTAGGGGAATTAAGCACAGGTTTAGTATCTTGGTCCTTGCTGGGCTCTCCGGGAGACCCCCCTAGACCAGCTATGTTAGATACTAAAGTCGTTAGCATAGTCACAAGTTTCATTAGTTCCACCAAGAGATGATTATCAGCCTGTGAGACACCCAGATTGTCTCCTAGGCTCTGCCTTTTCCCTTCTGCTCTTTCTCAGTGCTGGGAAAATCCTGTTCTTCAACTGGGGTGACCCTTGCTTCATTCATTGCTAGGGCCATTCTTTGCACCTGTCTCCTTTTACAGTGGAACCAATGTCCCCCGCCATGGAAGTGGCATTCCCAACACTGATTCTTCGGCTTCTTGCAATCTCAGGCTATGTGTCCGGTCCCCTTACAATTGAAACATTTACCAGGGCTTCCTTTGATCGCAAAGACATCTTCTTTGTCCATTTCTTCGAGGCGGTCTACTTCCATGCGATCTCTGCAGGATTGATACGTTTGGGGTCATCCTCTAATGAATATGAGAGCCTCCATCGCACAGCCGACATCTTGGATGTTTTGCAAGTAGTCCATGGGCATGGACTTCCGGGCTCTTTCTTTAAAGATCTGAAGGATTATGTGTTAGGCCGTATTCCTTTCTAGCAGTCGAATGGCATGGCTGTTGTCAATCCTGGCCATCTGGTATAGCGCCTTCCATCAGACTAGAAAGTCGTCAGTTCAGAGCATGCCTTGGCAGAGCTGTTTGAGCTGGGCTATGGCCCAATCCTTCTGGTTTATGAAGTGGAAGAGACTTTCCATTTCTTGGATGAGCTCATCCCAGGTATACGCTTGGCCTTGTCGGAGGTGTGTCTGTGCAAATGGTCTGGCTTTCGGTCCTTTCAGGCAAGACAAAACTGCAGTCACTGCTTCATAGCTCTTCGGGAGAATAGTGAACTGATTGGTGTGGAGCCATGCTTTAATCTTGGCCCACCATTCTTCAAACTTGGCCACTGACCCTTTGTAATCTCCAGGATCTGCGAAAACTTCAACTTTTCGGCTAGCTTTTCCCCCGGCAGCCATGGCACTGTTGAGGTTAGAGACAGTTTGTTCTAGAGTGGCGATGTCTTTCAGGAGTGCAGCGGTCTTCTTCTGTTCCTCAATGCAACCATTGTAGAGTTGCTGGTTCTGCTTGGTCAGCATAGTGAACTCTAGCGCAATGGTGGCAATCTTGTCCTTCAGTGTGAGGTTCAGGTCGGCAAGGATTTGTAGTGTGGATTGTGACATAGTGGCAGGCTACGTGTGTTTTCGGTATGTAGATTCTCTTTCCATCACGAATCACCCAGGTTCTTCTTTGGTACTCTTCGATTACAGCTGGGTGCCTTGTTGCTCGATATGGAGTAGATCTAACTGGCGTTATCTGTGGTTGGCTGATTGGTCTTGGTGGTTTCTTCCTGTCCTTCTTCTGTTGGAGTCACATAAACAGTTGCCCTATGGTGGTCACTTGGGGTCTCGAAAAGGGAAAGCTTTTATTCAATAACTACCAGCCATAATTCTGCTGTGGCTGTTCTTCCTTGGCATGGATCACTTGTCTCTCATATCCGAAAGTGAAGGAGTAAGCTCCCTCTCATATGGTGATCTGGAACTGGAGGGGTGTAAGCTCTCATGCAACAAGAGAAAATAAGTGAAGCAAAAAGTAAGTGAAAAGAATTGCAAAGAAAACAATAAGGAAAGTAAATGTGAACAGCAGGAGCTGTGCTATCATAGAGTGGGGTAAAAGGCGAGAAGGATACCTATCAAAAGATGTAGATAGGTGTGGGTAAGAAGGGGTATGGTAATAGTAGCAGGGGTTACTAGAAGGTGGCTAAAGATAAAAAGGGCGGCACAGAGATGCATGAGGGCATAGGCATCCTGAACCATTATCTGGTCAGACAAGGGTGGTGGCAGCATTGTGGCAGGCAGCTCTGGCTGCGGCGATTCTCTTGTGGCGGGCGAGGCAGGCTTCTTCAATGAGGAACCAGGCATGGTTCTCTTGCCAACGACGGTACTCTTTGTCAAGGCGGCGGTGGGTGTCAGGTGAGGTGGGGTCTTGATAGGGACCCTTGAGGTTGTTTGGGTTGACTAACTCAGGCAGGGTTGACTCACACTTAAAGAAGGGGGCAGGCAATGGTGGTAGAACTAAGTCCTTCTCCTCTTTCTTCTTTACTTCTCTATATTCCCCTACTAATCTCCTTTCTCTTTGGGCAGCAGCGGAGGTGGGGTTGAAGACTTGAGCAAATAGGCAGGAGTGCTCCTCTACAAAGAGGCGAGCACTGGCGGTGAGGGCAGCGATGTCAAGTGCATACTCAGGACATGGGACGGAGATCTGGGCAGGGTTCACTGGGGCAGAGGGCTGTCAGTAACGATGGCCAACGACTTTGTGGAGCTCACTACTGGTAATGAGCTTTGAGGTGGTGACAGCAACAGCGAAGCGAAGAGATTCGAGTTATAATAAAACAACCCTTAGGCAGGGCTGCATAGTGAGCTGTAGGACAGTGAAGAGGGGCTAATGACAAGAGCTAGTGGGTGCCCAGGTGTCAATTGAGGACTAAGGGGAAAACCCAAGATAACTCAAATGAGGATCTTGGAGCTTTATTGGCAGCCTTATATATGGTCACAGGTTGTTTGTACGTATTGATGTCCTATTACTATTTACGGGTGCTTAGGGCAGACATGGGAGTGAGGGACTTATGCCACTGGCTGTGAACAAGTCATGGGGGGTCATTGCACTGGTTTGTGCAGCCTGGGCGCTGATGACGTGAGATGGTGCCATGGTGATGTGATATGATGTGATGATGATGTCATGGGGCTGTGCAAAGGGGCTGGACCACTTACTAAGGTAAACACAGCTTGGTGCTGCCATCGTGTGGTGTGTGAATGCTGTTAGTAAGTGTGGTCCAAAGTGGGCACCAATACTGGGATAGGAGATGAGCCAAAAATGGAAGGAAAAAGATAGGGTGCAAGTGAGGTTGTAACACTTTCAGTCAATCTCTGACACTTCCCCACCTAAATCTTGTACCACTCTTCTTGAATCCTCTCCTTGAAACAACCTCAAGTGTGGCTGCTTATAATGGGCTGCAGCTAGCAGCTAGAGCTAATGGAACTAGGGTGGAATGTGAGAGTCTTTGCTACTAGGTGCCTTGTGAGGGAAGACCCAAGAAAACTCAATTAGGGAAGTTGAGTAAGAGCCCAACTGTTTAAATACTACATGAGAACTATTATGACCTCATTTTTCAATGCCTAGCAAAGCCTACAGTTGCCTTTGCCTCCTTGTTAACCTAGCTCAAACCCTAGCCCAGCCCCACTCAAGCCCTAGCCTTTACAAGGCCTACAGCCATTGTCTTAGCCCTACACTAGGATCTCTCCTCTCATTGGCTGCTCAGTCACAGCCACTGGCATAACCACACAACATCACAGTCACAGTGATCATAAGATCCAGTCACAAGTCACACCTCAGCCTAGATCTTAGCTCTACCACACAACATCCTCAGCACCTCAGCAGTAACCATGGCAACAGTCACATGTTACAACAGTAGTGACACATACATGGACACACAGCACAGCCTTGTGGCATCACCACTCAGACTCCTCAGACTCCTCAGACATATGGACTATTACAATCGTGCTATACTCGATGCTATGCACAGGCTCCGATATGCTTTTTCCTCCTTTCTAGCCCCTAGCTCAGTTGCTTGCACTCCCTCGCTACAGTCCCAGCACCCCTATGATGCCCTACGAATAGTGCTCCTCACCCCTTGTCACCCTACAGCCGCCACTCGCCTTCACTCTCACCATGGCTCCCTGCACATGACCTACAGTCCCACGGTCACCTGACACACATAATCTATCAGCAATGCCTTGTGACACAGTCTCATACAAGTCACATGACCCACATGAGATATGATCTAGACCCACTCGCACAGCCACCTGGCATAGCCCTTATGCTCAGGATAGGCACAGCCCCTGACACAATAAACAACAGCACTACTAGATGGCCCCCATAGAGATATAGACCCTGGACTCTCCTTTACAGTCACCTGGCAAAGATGCACATGCTCACTGCTACATGGCTTGCACCCCATGAATAGGCTCATCTAATGGCACTCATCCCTTCGGACTTGCCCACAGTATGTCTCCATATCACAACCCTTAACCCTGACACCACCTTCAGCACTCCACACCTCCCAGTCCCGCTCTGCAGTCCCACATCATGCTATATTGTGCCATAGTCACACAATCGCTCACCATCGCACCACCCTTGTACCTTGGCCTATAGTGATACTCATGCATAGACACCAGCATGACTCATACGGACTCATGACCAATAGCCATTCGCCCACACCACAGCCTACACCCTATGCCATACAGCCCCACATAGCCCTGCACTGCCCTGCACTGCCCTAGAGCATAGCCCCGCTCACATGGACCAAACCTTCCCTTGACCCACAGAGACCCACGAACTCCGCAGACCATATATGGTAAGTAAGCCAGCCCTTGATGGACCATATGTAGTAATAGTATACAAATATGTACAAACACTGTAACAGTATATAAACCCCAGCTGCTACCCTCTTAGACCCCAGTCTATCATTAGTGGGTAGTGGCCCTCATAAGCCCTACTATGCTAATGCTGCTACACTACTAGGGTCTTGGAGGCTATCAACTGGCTGCTGTATAAATGCCTATCGCCTTCCCCTCTCATATTGTATGAACCATAAGACCCATGATAGCAAGGCTCCCCTTAATGACATGTTGCAACTCTTACTGTCACTACCGGCATTTGCCACTACTAGCCCTAGGCTTGACAGCTCCGGCTCAAGTTGTTTCATGGACTTCAGTACAAGTCCTGGATCATGCCATATTGCTGCACTATGGCACCATACAGTATCATGCTGTAGAAACCAGCTTGTCTCTGTGGGCATAAGCCCCCTCCTGTCGCAGTTTCACTGAACCCTATCATCTTATCGTCTTCCCTGCCAAATCCTAATTACTCCATCCAGGCTCACCACAGTCCGCTGCACAGTCTGGGTCAACAAGGCCTCAGACTATCTCGGACTACCACGGTCTTCCATTTCACTCTCATATGTCTCCCTTTATCTTTTCTATAGACTATCTTTCTCCTTTATTTGCACCCGCCGTTCTTTCTTGCAACATGCCATCCATGGATGGTGGCAACTTTATTTTCTTTCCAAGTTGGCTTAGATCAGATCCAATCATGTGTAATGGACTCAGTATAGATGTCATACCATCTTCAGGGTGGTTTTTTTTTCCCTGACCTATCTTGACAGTTTGATATAGTATTTTCAATACCCCATTTAGCCTTATGCCGTCGGTTGGTAGCACCTAGATGTTGTTAGAGTCTGAGTCTACTCGGACTATAATGCCACTGTATGGTATTGGAAATACAGCTCCCTTTTGCTCACCACATACCGTCACCATCACCGAACCATTTCAACTTCTCAAGAATAACCTCAATAAACCCTCTACTGAGCTTGGACCATTTCTCCTTCAACCTGAAAGCTTCAATACCACTCGGACTCTTAGACTTGCACATACTCCACGACTGGACTATCTTGCACTGCTGAGTATCATCTCTTGGACTTCTTCAGGACCTTCTCCCTTTCCTTGAGTCTCTTTTGAGATGAACATATCGTGCCCACTACTTATTTCTATGCTACTGAAGGCCAGGACTCATAGGTGCTTCTACCTACATAGTCCTCCCCAGCCTTTTGAGAGTATTTACAACTGGAGCCCACCGCGAGGGACTCTAAAAGGGATTCCAGAAGTCACCTATGACCTACCACTCAGCGCCAAGAGATAGAAAACTTACTAGATGAATTCCGCCAACTTCAGCTTGGTAACACTTCCGAGTTATTGAAACTGGTGACACCACACAATGCACGACATAACTGCATAGACCTATCCACTCTAGCCGATCTTGACATCTCACCACTTTCTACTGACTCCATCTATTCTTCCCCACACTTTTTAGACCACTCTGATTGGTTGGACTGATATAGCCCAGACATAGCCTGAACTGACAACCCTGCATTTGCACAGGGCGACTTATCTGACCTCCTAACTGAATTAGGAGATGATAGGAATCAGTTTCCTGGGGCATTTATATATTCTATGCCTGGAAAAGAAAGAACCCCCTGTTTTACGCCCGAATTCTCTTCATCACTAACCCCACTCACCCGAAGTGAAGCCTCAACACAATCATCACCATCCCTTTCCTTCTCCTATCTCTTTGATTCATCCCTAGAATGATCTCTCGCTCCAGTCCACAGTCCGACACCATTTCTGCCCCTACCAACTAACATCGCTCTTTTCGGACTATGGTCCCACTTGTCGCCACCAAATCCACAGCAATCACTGCCTCACCTTTGGTCTCCACCTCACATTTCTCAACCACCAGCACCACTACCGCCTGCGTCAATGGCCAACCCTGTCCCCCAGATGCCCCTATGTGGTAGTCCAAGTGCCCCGAAATTTGATGGGAAAACCCCATCATTGTTACCAAGGTTCCTGGAGGATGTTGACCTCCTAGGAACAGCGGCTATGCTCACCAATGCTCAAAAGATTTGGACTTCCATCTGATATGCTGACCTAGAAGAGTTGGAAGGATGGGAGTTACTCTCCCAAGCCACAGCAGTTCCCACAGATTGGGCAGCCTTTGTGGCTGCCATTAAAGATCTCTATCCAGGTTGCAAAGGTGCTAACCAATATTGCCAGGCAGATTTACAATACCTTGTCCAAGAATATAGGGCCAAGCCCATGCACACCCTTGAGGACTTTGGAGACTACCGACAAAAGTTCATGAAGGTCTCTCAATTCTTAATCAATGGCAGATTTTTGTCAGACCTTGACTGTGATGCCCTATTTCCCAAAGGACTCCCCACCGACCTCGAGACACAAGTCCGATACTGCCTACTAATCACCAAAACTGCCCACCACCCATCAAACCTGTATCCAGTTGCCAACACCATAGCAGCAGCCCAGTTCCTTTTAACTGGGGCCATGCTGCAGCCTCTCCCCTCCTATACTCCTGCTGCCTTTGCACCTGTGCAGCCTTATTACCTGGCCTGGGCCACACCAGCCCAGCCCATACCAAGTCTGCAGCCTATTGCCGCCGCTGCCATCGTACCCCTCGCTACCCCTGTAATTAAACAAGAGCAGGTAGTGCTTTGACAGACTACCCCTCAGGTTTGCGCATTCTGCACTGACCCCAACCATTATATGTCATGTTGCCTGCATGTCGATGCATACATTTAGTCAGGGCAGGCAAGTCATGGTACTGACAATCGCCTCTACCTGCCAGATGGTAGGTGTATTCCTCATGTTTCTGGGATCCATTGTCTCAAGGAATGCCTGGACTGACTGGCTGCTATGCCAGCTCTGTCGAACGTCTCCTCTGCAGTCACCACAAGGTTACTGTCACTGACCTACCCAGACACAGACACTATTATAGATATTGAACTGTCAGTCTTCATGACCCCGGTTCACGAGACTGAGTACGAGACCGACTCTGCCCTAGAGCATCCCAACTTCCAACCGTACATGGCCCAAGCCTTGGCCAACTTCAAGGCCAACAAAGGTAAAAGCAAACAAACACATTTTGATGGTGTACATGTGCTGCCACCCAACCCTCAGGCGGTGGCGCCACCTAGGGTTGAGGCACCTCATACTACCCCAACCCTGTTGACATCCAAAATTGCACCACCTGTGCCAACTTCCTTGTGCACTGTCCCGGCACCAGCGCTCCTAAACAATAATGTCCCTCCTTGCACCGACCCCGCTAACACCTTCGTTCCTGCCCTGGCAGGACAATACAGATACTTGTGTTCCATTGAGGACAAAACCACCCCCTGCCGCATCCTAGACCGGGTGCTAGACTCTACAGTCCCAGTCCTGGTCAGTGATCTTATGTTGGTAGCCCCAGAGTTCCGCAAACAACTCCACAAGCTAGCCACTACCAAACAAATAGCTGTCACCACTAACGTTGTACAGGTGAATGAGTTAGCTGGCTGTGATCCAGGCATGATAGACTGAGAGTATGGAGACCACATCCACTGAAACGATGACGGTCTCATCATCACTCATCACACCATTCCCCTGTGTGCAATCGACGCAAAGGTGTTCAGTACCACTAGGACACTCACTGCCATCCTGGACTCCGGTTCAAAGATCATTGCCATGCCTAAACAGGTATGGGAAGGTCTTGGGCTCTCAGTTCTGTCAGACCACATAATGACCATGTCAAACACTAACACTAGCACCGAGGCCACCATAGGAGTGGTCAAGAACTTGGCCTTGGATTTTGGCATAGGAGAGGTCCTCCTCCAAATTCAGGTAGTGCCATTTACCAACTTTGACCTCCTTCTCAGATGCCCCTTCCACTGCCTCCTTAGTGCCACGACAGATGACTTTCCTGATGGCACACAATTAATCACTCTCTGAGACCCCAATTCTGGTAAGGTATACAAAATTCCTATTCGCATGTGGACTGATGAATGTTCGCAATGCAAACATAGACTATTCTGTGCGAACCACCAATCTGTCATAGAAGTGGGTTTTTAAGTTTCGATGAGCCGCTAAAAGATCAGGGAGATTCTCGAGCCCTAGCTTCCATCCTTTCTTCCATTCCCTTTTTATCCTCTTCTCTGATGACCCGGTCTATCATGACCAAAGTCTTGCATAGTGTATCAGCACTGCCATCTGTTTTTTCTCTTATTATGCAGCTGCCTTGGTCTATTATGACTGAGTCATTGGACTACTTGCCATCACCATCATACCAGTTCACATCTTCCACTCAGACAGTATTGTCACCATCTCACCTAGATGCACTTACTTCTACCTAATGTATAGACGGAAAAGACTAAGGTATACACATACCTGGCTGATATTGTGTCAGGGAATGGTGTAGGTGAATGGGTACGTTTGCACACAGTTGTCTGTGTATTGAATCTGATGGGCTGCAGTGTGGTCAGCCTAATGAGGACAGTGTGAGTATAACACGTAAACAGAAAAATTGAAGTATACACTTACCTGGCTGGGATAATGCCAGGCGAACAGGCTTGTTTGTGGGTGGTTGTCTGTGTGTCAAATCTGAGGGGCTGCAGTGGCTGGGCTAAATAAGTTTGCATGTGCATGGGCA
>JBBPTI010000524.1:0-13212 GCA_038093995.1 Tylopilus aff. callainus
GTCTGTCCATCGGTCTGTGGGTGGAATGCGGTAGAGAGACGTTGGTCAATCTGAAGCTGACAGCAAAGGTCGGTCATGAGGCGAGAGGTGAACTGGGGACCCTGGTCCAAGACAATGGACTTCAGGAGGCCATGATGCTTCCAGACGTGGTGTAGGTAAATGTCAGCGAGGTCAAGGGAGGTATAGGTGGTATCACACAGGACAAGCTCGACTGCCTTGGAGAAGTGGTTGACGACAGTGAGTATGGCAGTGTAGGAATTGGACAGCGGGAGGCCAGTGATGAAGTCTGTGGAGATGTCTTGCCAGGGACCCGAAGGTATAGGGAGTGGCTGAATGGGCCCTGTGGGAGGTCTGTTGAATGGTTTAACTTGGGTGCACCTCAGGCATTTCTTCACGTAGTTGGTGGCGTCCTTGTTCATTGACGCCCAGTCATAGTGCTGGCGTAACAGTTCTATGGTCCTTGCAACTCCAGGATGGCCAGCTACCAGTGCATCGTGGTGTAACTGGAGTACCTTGGGCCTGCAAGCTGGGGGCACATATACCTTTCCACCCTTCATTCGGCATCCATCCTCAATGTGGTATACCTGTTCTTCCAGCCTTTTTTGTACTGGGTGAGGGAGCTTGATGGTTTCATGCGAGATCTGATCTGTTAGATGGTCTCCAGAATGGTGTAGGACCATTGCTTCCTTGGTCATGCCTTCTTCATCTACCTCAGGCCCTTTACCCTTAGTCCGCCAGACCTGTATTTGCTTGGGGGGAATCACCACCACATCATGGTTGTCCTCTGCATCTCCGACTGCTAGGTCTTCTCTGCATGATAGTGCATCGGCCTTGCCCATGGTTGTACCGGCCTTGTGGCACCACTTGAAATTGAAACAAGAGAGGTATTGCGCCCAGTGGGCTTGTCATTGATTGAGGTTTTGCTGGGTCATGAACCACTTAAGATTCTCATGGTTGTTCCATATCTTGAATTGCTGCTCGGCCCCTTCCAAGTAGTGCCACCAGTCTTCCAACCCCCTAATCATGCTCAGCATCTCCTTATTGGCTATGGGGTAGTTTCGCTCTTCCAGCATCATTGCATGCGAGGCATAGGCTACGGGGTGCCACTTCTCATCTTCTTCAACCAACAGAACCCCTCTAGTTGCATAGGAGGAGGCGTCGCATTTGAGTCTGTACCTTTTGTTATGGTCCAGGTAGGCTAGAACTGGGGTGGTGGTGAATGTCTCTTTGAGGCAGTCGAAGGCTGCCTGGCACTGGTCGGTCCAGCAAAAGGGTTCATCCTTTTTGGTTAGGTCATGGAGCGGCTGTGTGATATGAGCGAAGTCTTGGATGAAACAGCAGTAGAAGTTGGCCATGCCTAGGAAGGCCTGAACTCCTCAGACTGTAGTGGGGACTGGCCATTCTTTTATGGCGGTGACCTTGCTCAGGTCCATGCTTACCCCATTTATTCCAACAATCATCCTGAGGAACTCCAATTCCTTAACCCCGAAGGTGCATTTCTCTGGTTTGACGAAAAGGTCGTTTTCTTCTAACCGCTTGAGAACCTCCAGAACTATTGCTTCATGGGCTTTCTGATCATTGGTGGGGGTGAAGATAAGCAAGTCGTCGATGTACACCATGACATTTTCAGCCATGTCGGCAAAGATGTCATTCATCATGGTTTGGAATGTGGCTGGTGAGTTGCATAAGCTGAAGAACATTACTAGTGGCTCGAAGGCACCATGATGGCAAGTGAATGTGGCTTTCCATTCATCTCCTTCCTTTATCTGGACATTGTTGTAGCTCCAGCGGAGATCCATCTTGGTGAAGAGGCAGGTGGTACGGAGTTTGTCAATTAACTGGGCAATGAGTGAAAGCAGGTAGTTGTTGCGGACTGTATGCTCATTGAGGTACTTGTAATCCTGCACCATGTGTTTGCAGCCATCTTTTTTCAGCACAAAAAACACTGGGGAGGTTTGTTCGGACTTGGAGGGTCAAATATACCCTTTGGCTAACTGTTTGTCCACAAACTCATCTACCTCCTTTTGCTCTTGGGGGCTCAGAGGGATATTGTGGCCCTTCCATGGGACAAAGGTGTCTTTTAGCTCTATGACATGATCCCATGGTTTTTGAATCGGCATCCGCTCAGATTCCTTCTGCTCGAAGGTTTTGAGGTAGCAGTGGTACACCAGGGGTACTAACTCTCGAGGAGTTTTTCCTTCTTGCTGTTTTCCAGTGTGCTGTTGCTCCTCAGCCACCCGGATCTCCTGTTCTTCAGCTCTGCAGATGACCCGCGATACTCCAGTGTAGTTGCATAACTCCGGGCACTCTGGCATAGATACTGTACCAGTTTTCCAGTTGATCTGTGGGTTGTGTTCTTTTAGCCATGTGTACTCCAAATTCAGATCCTTGCTTCCTAAGTCGGTTACCTCAACCTGGGTCTTTTCCACATGACCCTGGTATTCCAATAGGACAGTGGCCGCATGGGTAACAGGCCCCGCTTTGTTCAGGGTCCCATTGGCATTGTAGACGTATATGGGCTGTGGGAGTTCTTCAGTAGGGATATAGTTTTGGCGGACGTACTCTCAGTGTATGAACGAGGACTGGGTGCTGCTATTGAGCAAGGTGGACACCAGTATAAAATCACTGGTGTGGGTCTTGATCTGTACCTGCATGAGTATCTTTTTTCACTTTTGCTGCCCTAGTATGCAAATCTGTGGGGGTGAAGTCAGGATTTCTTTGTGTGCATGGGGGGGAGTATACTTGTTAGAGGAATTAAGCACAGCATTTGGTTCATGGTTGCTGCCAAGCCACTGGGGAGCAGGCTTCTCTAGACCGGGCAATCTAAAGGGAATATATCATTCTCGGTCTTTAGAAATGATAACATGGGTGATAGGGGTGCGCTTGTTCTGAGTCTTACCGGCCTTTGGAACACCTGATGCATTCCTTAGGCCCTGCCTTTTCCCTTCATCTGGGATCCTTTAATTGGAAAATCCATACCCATCTCCAGGTTGTTCCTCTTGCATATTTCTTCTGCCAATTCAGCAATCCTTACCGGGGCCTCTGAGCCCATGGGTTCTTCATCTTCTGCTAGCAGTATCCTCCACAACATTTTCCTTTTGGTGCAGTAAATGCTGTGCCCACCATGAACAAACTTACAGGCTGGGCATTGGTTGATCTTGGGCTTCCGGCATTCATGAATCCTATGGCCAGTTTGCTTGCAGTTGAAGCACTTTGCGTGGGTGTTGCTGCTTGGGAGGGCATACATGTCTTCTTCAGTGTTCTCCTGTGCTAACCCTTGGCTACTAATCCTCACAGGGGCCTTCCTTTCGTACCCCCTGATGAAGCCAAGTGCTTCCATTGCACAACCAGTCTTCCTAATGTTGTCCAGATAGAGCGCCAGCTTGTCCTGGCACTTTCCTTCCTTGAAGATCTGCAATATAATGTGGCATGCGGTGTTCTGTTTGAGGAGCCTAACCGCATGGGTGTCATCGATCTGCGCTTGCTGGTAGAGGGCTTCCCAGCGGACGAGATAATCGTCAGTCCACATGTTTTGCTGCTTGAACTCCTCTAGTTGGCAGCAGGCCCAATCCTTCTGGTTGGCGGTGCAGAAGAGGCCTTCGATTTCGGCCTTGCAGTTCTTCCACAAGTATGCATTGCCTCAGGCTAGGCATGTTTGCGTGAATGGGCCAGCTTTAGGTCCTTTGAGCTGGGAGAGTACTGCCACTACTGCTTCATAACTTCCAGCAGGGGCAACATGCACATTGATTTGGAGCCATGCTTTCATCTTGGCCCACCATTCTTCAAATTTGGCAATGGACCCGTTGTATTCGCCTAAGTCTGCGAACAATTCAACTTTCTTCGAGATGCCTGGAGGACCCACTGCGGTGATCTGTCCTTGGAGAGTGGCTACCGTGCCTTGTCCTACCATTACTAGCTGCTTGAGATGGATAATCTCGTTGTTGGATGTGTGCAGCGATTGTGCGAGTTGGATATTCTGAGTGGTGACAGTGGTGAACTCGGCCACAATGGCAGCAAGTTTGTCTGGTAGAGGAATAGTGGGGTCTGTGATGGTATCGAGGAGTACCTGTGACATACTGGAAGCGGACTTCTTTCTTGATTACTGGTACCTTGTGTCTTTTATACCAGCTGCAGCTGGGCCTTTCAAATGGGAGTGGCGCTAGAGGTCTCACACGGACTATGGTCTTCTGATCTCGATAGTTTCCTGGACACAGCCTATTGAGGATCCTGATTACTCTTCCTTCAGGATATGTGCGGCATTCTCTCAGCTTGCTAAGTAATCCCCCTATAGCTGGAGCCAGGAACTTTAATTCAAATGTTTATGCTGTGGATAACTACCAGTCGTCCTGGGGTGCTGACTCTGCCCAGTTGGTAGGGGTGTTTTCATAGCAGAAGTTGTGGCCTTGAGTGCCGGTAGGGGTAGAGATGATGAGGGAGTACTCTCCTGAAGGTAACTGCAAAGAAATTAAAAGGGTATTGTGATCAAACTGAACACAGGTGAGAAGGCAATAAATGCAAAACACAAGTAACAAGAAAGAAATAAAACAAGAGGCTAAAAGGGAGTACCAGAAGAAAAGCAGGAACATCCTTGGAAAAGAAAGCTAAAACTAAGAAAGGGGGGAGACAAAGACAAGTAAGTACAAAGAGGAGGGTTAAAGGAACTTGCTGGGCTGCCGCAGAAGGTTTCTTGGGCGGAGGCAGCCTGGCTCATTGAGACTGTGCACCAGTATGGTACTGGATGTCCCGGACTGTTTCGGATGCGAGTGGAATGGTGGGAAACAAAAGGGGTGGCGAAGGCAGTCTGGCCTGCAACAGGTGTGGTAGTCAGGCAATGGGAAAAGGGGTGCAGCAAGCTGGGCCTCTATGCGAGCACAGTACTCGGCATAGTGGTGGGTTTGCTCTTTGGCCTCAGCGATGAGGTGGCGCAGGGTAGATGGCAACAAGGGAGGTGGTGTGGGGCAAATGAAGTCATTCGGATCGGTGTCAGCAATAGGGGATGGGGGATAGACAAGTGTGGGCATATCTGATGCCCTGGACCTCGCAGCAAAGTCTTCAATAGCTTGGTCAATCTCTTCCCACAGCTCTCTCTGCTCTCTCTCAGCAGCAGCAGCAGCATTGGCTTCGAGGCAGGAAACGATGGTGGCGAGAAGATTGAGGTTGATGGGGTGAACTGGGTGAGGGGCGACTACTAGACACTGTCCGCCTGTTGAGCTGCCAACTACAACAGCGGGGGCCGACTTGGCATGTATAGCGTTCACTAGTGTCCTTCCATGTCAACAAGGGGGACATGGGTTCAACTCTGCTTACTGATAACACAGGAGGTGGTGGTGGGTGGAGCCTTCAGGGCGGTTGGATGGACAACAGTGGCAAAGAGGGGAATCAATTCTTAATGAAACAACCTTGGGTGCAAGGCACTAGGAGGTGTGTAGTGAAAGTGAAGCGAAAGGGACAAGTGGACCAATCTCCTTATAAGCGGGTGCCTTGTGAGGGAAGACCCAAGAAGAATTGATTGGAGCTCCAATATAATACAGGCAGGTTTATATACTACTACAGAACAGGTTTAAGTGGAGCCTAAACTAGCTAAGGGCAGGCATGGTTACTAAATAAGGAAGTGTGAGACGAGAACTGGCCTGGTCCGTGCGAGGGGGGCAATGCTGCGGGCTAAATGCTACTGGAGTGGGAGGGAATGGCAAGCAATGGCACCATTGCGAGGTTAATGCCATTGGAGTGGGAATGGATGGCATACTATGGCATGTGATGCACGAGTATTGCTATTGGGGTAAGAATGGGTGGCAACATATGGCACCATCGCAACTGCGGATTGCCTAAGTGCTGTGGCCAGCATTAGTATCTGGGTAGTTGGGTCTTTACTCTACCGTGGTCTGGTGCCTGGAATGCTGCAGGTACTAAGCTAGCCGGTGTGCGAAAGGGACTCCGGGCAGTACTGAGTTGTGGCGCTGTGGCGTGGGTGAATGCGGCTAAAGAAGGAAATGTAGGAAAGAATGGAATGTAGCATAGCCGTGAGCGTTACAGTCAAGGGGTTCAAGAGGAATGCTATGCTTCCAGGTGAAGTCCTTGTGTATGAAGGTGAACTGCACTCTGCTGTTGAATAGTGTGGATGTGGTTACAAAGTCACTGGCCTTGGTCTTGACCTTCACCTGCATGGTGATTTCTTGTCAACTGGTACTGATAATGTGAATAACTGGGAGTGTCAGGGTTTGTGCATGTGGGGGAGTCAGAGGAGGAGTGGGATATAAAGAGGAATTAAGCACAGCATTTGGTTCATGGTTGTCACTGAGCTGCTGAGTGGGCTCCTCTTGACCAGGCATGAATATAGGTATAATACAACCATCAGAGGTAATGCAGAAGTGGTAGGAATGTGTGATGAATCTTTCTCTAGCTGTCAGGGCACCCAATGCACTCTTCAGGCTTTGTCTTTTCCCTTGTTGTTGTAACAAACAACCTGAAAACCCAACTCTTCCTCAGGGTTGCCTTGTTGTTTCTTCACCACTGTGGCTAACTCTTCCATCCTTAGTGTGGTGTTGCTATTGAACTCTTTGTTTTTGGTGAGCAGGATCCTTCTGATCATCTTTTGCAACTTGCAGTATGCGCTGTGGCCTCCATGTACAAATCTACAGGAGGGGCACTGGTTTATTCTGGGCTGGTGGCAGTCTTTGATGTGGTGGCCTGTGCATTTGCAATTGAAGCACTTGGCCCAACTGTCATTGCTGCTAAGGGCAAAAATGGCTTCTTTGGTGTTTTCTGCTACTAATCCTCTCATACTAATCCTTGATGGGATCCTTCTTTCTGATCCCCAAATGTACTACAGGGCTTCCATAGCTGTACCAGTCTTCCTAATGTTGGTGAGGTATGTGCCAGGGTTGTCAGGGTGCTTTCCTTCCTTGAACAACTGCATGATGATGGCACAGCTAGTGTTCTGCTCAAGCAGGCAGATAGCATGGGTATCATTGATGTTTGCTTGCTGGTATAGTGCCTCCCATCAGACTAAGAAGTCATCAGTTCTCATACCTCCTTTCCAGAAATCTTCCAATTGTCAGCATGCCCAATTCTTCTGATTGGTGACCCTGAACAGTCCTTCTCCTTCTCCTTCTAAGTCATTCCAGGTGTAGACATTTCCTCAGCTAAGCCTAGTCTGCATGAATGATCCAGCCTTGCACCCTTTTAAGCAGGAGAGGATGGCTACCATGGCTTCATAGCTGCCAGCTGGTGTGATGTGGGCATTTACTTTCAACCATGCTTTCATCTTTGCCCACCATTCTTCAAACTTTGAAATGTTGCCATTGTATTTGCCTGGATTGGCAAACAATTCAACCTTCTTCATTGTCCCAAGGGGACCAGCAGCTGCGAGCTGGCCTTGGAGTGTTGCAATCATTTGTTGTCTGACAGTAATCAGTTGCTCCAGCCACAAGATTTCATTGTTTGAGGCATGCAATGACCCTGCAAGCTGTATATTCTGCTGGGTTATGGTAGTGAATTCATTTGCCACTGCATTCAGTTTGTTGTGCAGTCTGACAGTAGGGTCTGCCAGTGTATTAAGGAGTGCCTGCAACATATTTGAAGCAGGTTTCTTTCTTTACTTTCTTAGTCACAGCTTTCTTGTACCAGCTTTGTCTGGTTCTTCTTCTTTCAAAGGCAAGTGGTGCCAAAGGTCTCAAGCAGAGAACAGTCTTCTGATCTTGCCAATCTTCTGGTCTCAGCCTGTTAAGGATTCTTATTTTTCTTGGACCTGAGTGCTTCTTCAGTTTGCTTAGTAATTCCCCTATGATGGCTAAACTGAGAGCTTTATTGCAAAGGAATAACTACCAGGCTGTAGGGTTACTTTCTCCCCAGCCAGATGTGTTTACTTCATATTGGAAAGTTTCACTATGTATAGAGGTAGCAGTAATAGTGCCTATGGAGTATTTGCTGTAAGGTGTGTGGAAAAAGAGAATAAAAGTGTTACAGTTTGTCTGAACTGTGTGAACAATGAAGTAAAACAAACAAGTAACAAGAAACTGATAAAACAAGAAAAGTACAGGCAGTAGTAGAAGTAAATGGAGAATGTCTGTAGATACAAAAAGAAGAACAAGAAGAGAATAGCAAGTGAGTAAAAGAAAATTTAAAGAAAATGTGTGGGTCACTGCAAGAGGTTTCAGGGATGAAGGTGGCCTGGTGTATCTGTTGTTTGCATGATACTTAAAGTGGTGGGCCTGTTCTGCTGGAATAGGCATTGCGGGTGATGAAGGGGGTAGGGTCTATCACAGGTGCAATAGTCTGGTGAAGAAGGTGGCAGTAGGGTGAGTTGCCTTTCTATAAAGGTGGTGTAGGCAGTGCACTGGTGTTGGTGTTCCTCTGCCTCAGCAATGAGGTGGCAGAAGATGGCAGGTGAAAGAGGAGGTGGTGTAGGCAGTTTGAAGTTATTTAGGTTGATATCAGCAAAAGGGGAAGGAGGATATGTTAAAGTGGGCATAGCTAATGTTGCCCATGTGGTCCTGCTGCTCCACTCAGCAATGTACTTGTCAATATCCTGCCAGAGCTCCTGCTGAACTCTTTCTTCTTTAGTGGCAGTGTTAGCTTCAAGGCACAAAGCAACAGTGGTGAGGAGGTTGAGGTTGATGGGATGCTGTGAGCATGGAGTGACTACTAGATGATGTTCAACTTCCTGCTTGGTCAAGAGGGAAGCAGGGGCCAACTGGGCACATGTATTGTTTACTAGTGTCCTTCAACATCAGTAATGCTGGACATTGGCAAATATGGCTCACTACTGTGAGGGTCCAAAGGGGTTGAGAGTAGGTGGTGCTTCAAGGAGGTTGTTGGTGATGATGATGGTGAAGCTAGGCAATTGATTCTTAATGAAACAACCTTGGGCACTAAGTACCTTTGGCTGTGTAGCAGAAAGTGTATGAAAGTGTAAGAGGTGGATTGAACTTCTAGTAAGCAGGTGCCCTTTGAGGGTAGACCCAAGAAGAATTGATTGAGGTTCCAACAAGTTACATGTGGGTTTATATACTACTAGCTACCTAGATTGGAACTCCAACTAAACTGTGTAAGGGCAGGCCAGGATACTAAGTATGGAAATGCAAGATGAAAACTGGCCTGGTCTGTGTGAGTGGGGTGATACCGAGGGGATATCACTATAGGTGCAGGAATGGATGGTGTGTGATGGCACCATAGCAGCCATTATGCAATTGGAGGGGAAAGAGAAATGGGGAATTATATGATATGAGGGAGAAACACTATTGGTGTGGGACAGGGTTGCACAGGTATTGCATGCAATGGCACCATCCACAGTTGCTGTGGCATGAGCTGCTTAGGTAAAAGGGGCTTTATGCTACCTTGGTCAGGTGCCCTTATGCTGTAAGCTGCTTGTGATGGCATGGGACAATGGCTGTGGGTAATACCAAGGTGCAACTTGATGGCATGGGAGTATATGGCTAAAGAGGGTAACCTAAAGGAAAGAAAGGAGGTGGAGTGGTAGTGTGAGTGTAGGGAGTGTAGGAAGTATAGGATGAAGGAGGATTGGAGTGTAACACAACAAAACTGTTGCAATGACATGGATGACTTGATTGAGCAATATCTCCACAGCCACTGAGCCAAATCACATGAATCAGGGACCATTTTGTAGCTGAGAGTTTGTACTTTGTTTGGCTCCACCAAAGCTAAGTGATATTTCCATGGGCACTTGCAGTGTGCAAAGCACATTGCATTAGAATTAGGCATTGCAATAGTTTTGTTGCTTATTGTATGACCAATCACACTGCCAGGTGTACCTTGACCAAAACAGGCAAGGTTGAAGGCTTTTTGGAGTGATGTCTACTCCTCCCCCATATACAAAATGCCACACAATAAATAGCAGCTCACTTTGCCAACACATCTTTTCTTTTCTCTATCATGACAAGATCTGGCAAAAATCAGATTGGCCAAAGTTCCAATGCTATACTCCTAGCCATCCCCAATGCCAATGATTTGGGACCTACAGTGACTCCAAAAATCATTACAATGTTTGATACTTTTGTAGTGTACCTAAAATAACACCTGAGGGTGTGGGAATCTCACTTAGCAGTAGTGAGAGCGTGGGAAGAGCGGATGATTGGCTACAGGAATGGTCCCTGGGTCATGTGATTTGGACCACAGGGTGTGAACATATCACCATTTTAAAACAGTTATCTCATTGTAACAGTTTTTGCACTTTTTATATAGACCAGGGTATTTCAACAAAATCAGTACTTGGTATATCCTCCTTTGGCTTTAAGCACTCCCTGAATCCTTCTAGGCATGCTTTCAATCAATTCCTGACACACCTCAGCTGCTATCTTCTCCCATTCCACCTGAATTCTATCCCATAACTCCTCCATTCCATTAAAAGGCTGTTCATACTCTGCAAGCCTTCTTTTCAAGTACCATCATAGATGTTCTATGAGATTAAGATCAGGAGACTGTGCAGGCCAGTTCATTATCCTGAATTCTTGCTCATTCAGCCATTCCTTGATCTTTCTACAAGTATGCTTGCAGTTATTATCTTGCTGAAAGATGGTAAGAGAGGGATCAAGATTATGAAACCTTAGAAAATTCCAAAGTTCATCCTTTAAAATTTGAAGGTAAAGATCTCCATCCATCCTACCATCAATCTTGGTAATATAGCCAATTCCCTGCCAGGTCATACAGCTTCATACCATCACAGAATTTCCTACAAATTTTACTGTTCCTTCTACCAACCTACAGTGACTCCAAAAAGCATTGCAATGCCTAACCCTGATGTGGTGTGCAAAGTGCACCACAAGCACCTGTGGGAATTTCGCTTATATGTGGCTGGGACAAACAAAGTACAAACTCTTGGCTACCAGATGGTGCCTAGATCATGTTATTCGGATCAGAGGATGCCAAGATATGGCTATTTTAAAACATTAACTCCATTGCAATAGTTTTTTCACTTTTGGTATCCAAGGAGTATTAGTACTTGGTATAGCCTCCCTTTGCCTTCAGCACTGCCTGAATCCTCCTAGCCATGCTCTCAATCACATTTTGACACTCTTCAGCTGATATCCCCTCCCACTCTACCTGAGTCCTCTTCCATAATTCCACTATTTCCTTAGGAGGGTGTTGATAACCTGCCAGTCTCTTCTTGAGGATACCCCAGGCCTGTTCAATAGGACTGAGGTCAGGAGACTGTGCAGGCCATACCATAGTCCTAAAATCCTACTCTTCTAGCCACTCCTTGACCTTTTTACAGGTATGCTTGGGGTCATTGTCCTGCTGAAAGATAATGTCAGGAGGATTGAGGCCATAGTACTGTAGGGTTTCCTGCAGCTCATCCTTCAAAATCTGAAGGTAAAGGTCTCCATCCATCCTACCATCAATCTTAGAAGCATAGTCAACACCATACCAAGTCATACAGCCCCACATCATCAAAGAACCCCCTCCAAACTTGACTGTTCCCTCAACCAGCCTATCATTAAGGCCCTCACCTGCCTTTTTCCATACCTATTTGTGCCCATCTGACCCAAGACAATTAATTTTGGTCTCATCAGACCATATCACCTTCTTCCAATCCTCTATAGTTTAATCCTTATGGGCATAAGCAAAGTCCAAACATGCCTTGTAATACTTGGCAGAGAGAAGAGGGCATTTGTGCTTGACTACAGCCTTCATACCAGTCTTCTTCAAGTGGTGGTGAACTGTGTTGGCACTGAGAGGTTGATTGATGATATTGGAAAGAGTTTTGGTGAGTTGAACAGCAGTTTCTGCTTTGCAACTAGTAATAAGATGGATAGCATGTCAGACATTGGTAGGAGAAAGCTTGGTTGGATGACCTCCAATAGACTTCTGGAGCTCAGAGCACTCTTTAGAACAAAGCCTTGATATGGTGGAAGCATGGAAACCAGTAGCTGAGGCAATAGAGTGAGTGGATTGACCAGCATCAAGCATAGAAAAAATAGTCTTTTTTTGAGTAAGAGAGAGTGATTGCATGGTAATTATGGTTGAAAATCAAGGAGCATGTGAACTTTTTTAGACTCAGACACATTGTTTACATGTATATCTTTATTTGTACTACCAAACAACTGAAAGTATCATGTGAGTTTGCATAGATCCCATTGTGCATATCAAAAGTGAAAAAACTGTTGCAATAGAGTTGATGTTTTAAAATAGCCATATCTTGGCATCCTCTGATCCGAATAACATGATCTAGGCACAATTTGGTAGCCAAGAGTTTGTACTTTGTTTGTCCCAGTCACATATAAGCAAAATTCTCATAGGTGCTTGTGGTGTGCTTTGCACATCACATCAGGGTTAGGCATTGCAATGCTTTTTGGAGTCACTGTATCATTGAGTCCCTCACCTGATTTTTTCCAAGCCTGTTTGTGCCCATCTGATCCTAGGCAATTGATTTTAGTCTCATCAGACCATACTACCTTCTTCCAATCCTCCAAGGTCCAATCCTTGTAAGCATAGGCAAAATCTAAACAAGCCTTGCAATGCTTGGCTAAGAGTAGAGGGTGTTTGGACTTGACTACAGCCTTTATGCCAGATTTCTTCAAGTGAAGACAAATAGTATTGGAATGGAGAGGCTGATTAATGATTCTAGAAAGAGTTCTGGTCACCTGAACTGCATTTTCAGCCTTTTGAGATGAGATAAGGTGAACAGCATGACAAATGTTGAAGGGGGAAAGTTTGGATGGACAACCTCCAATAGACTTTTGCAAATCAGAATGCTCCTTGGAACAAAGTCTGGATATGGTAGCAGTGCTGACACCAGTGGTAGATGAAATAGAGTAAACTGAGTGACCAGCATCAAGCTAAGAAAGAATAGTATTTTTTTGAGCAAGAAAGGGGGATCTCATGATGATAATGGCAAAGAATAAAAAAGTGTGGGAACTATTTCAAACTCAGACACAATATATGTATGTTTATTTTTAGTGGCAAACAACAGCAACTATTCTATGATTTAAGCTAGATTTTATCTTTCATATCAAAAGTTCAAAAGCCATTACAATGACTAGGTTATTTCACCTGCTGCTCTATGCCTTTGACACAAAGTTATTCTAGTTGGAGGATGCTAGTTATTAGTCACATCATACTTCTTAATTACAGTTCCTAGCTTTCATGTATGTACATCTATAAATTCTAACTCTTAAACAAATACTACAAATCAAAGTTGCAAGTTCCTAAATACTTCTCTCCAAACTATATTGGTAGCTTTGGTATCTCTTTGAT
>JBBPTI010000526.1:0-13202 GCA_038093995.1 Tylopilus aff. callainus
GGTCTACCACTGTGAGGATAGCGTTGTACCCCCCTGCTAGGGGAAGGTCAGTGATAAAGTCCATGGAAATATCCTCCCAGGGGCCATTTGGGATCAGCAGGGGTTGGAGCTCTCCCTTTGCTGGCTGATTACTGGGTTTTGCCCTGGCGCAACAGGAGTACCCTTGTACGTACCACTCCACATCCTTTCTCATGGTGGGCCAGCTGTAAAATCGCATGAGGAGTTCTAGGGTTTGGAGAACTCCGGGATGCCTGCTGACTCCATGGTCATGATGAAGCATGGTAATCCATGTGCGTAAATCTGGGGGTACATAGATCTGATCATTCCTTTTGAGGAGTCGATCTTCGATCTTGTATCCCTGTGCCATCAGCTTCTTGAGGGTGGCTTTAGGCAACTGGATTGTCATATGCGATATTTCATCAGCGAGTTCTTTCCCTGGGATTGTGACCTCTATCACCCCTCCTTCCTCCATACTCTCTGTCACTTGTTTGATCTGCTCAGGGGGTATTACCAGCACTGCCTTGTTATCATCATCTCCTTTATCTGCTATATTGGATCATCATGATAGCACATCTGCCTTCATCATTAATGCTCCAGCCTTGTGACACCATTTGAAATTAAACTGAGAGAGGTATTGAGCCCATTGGGCCTGTTGGCAATTTAGATCTTGGCACGTCATGAACCAGGCAAGGTTCTGATGGTCATTCCAGATCTCAAATTGATGGTCATTCCAGATCTCGAATTGATGCCAGGTTCCCTCTAAGTAGTGTCTCCATTCTTCTAGGGCAGAAATCACACTAAGCATCTCTTTGTCAGCAATAGGGTAGTTGTGCTGCTCCAGCGTTATTGAATGGGAGGAGAATGCAATGGGATGCCACCAATCTTCCCTTTTTATGGAGAGTATTGCTCCTACTGCACAATTACTGGCATCACTTTCTAGTCGGTACTTGCAGTTGTTGTCTGGATAGGCAAGAATGGGGGCTGTGGTAAATTGTCCCTTTAGACTGTTGAAAGCATCCTTGCAATCCTTTGTCCACTCAAAGGTGACATCCTTTTTTGTTAGGTCATGAAAAGGGCAGGCTATTCAGGCATAGTCTTTGATAAACTGCCGATAGAAGTTGGCAAGACTGAGGAAGGCCCATGTTTGCCGTAGGGTCATTGGGGATGGCCAGTCCATCACAGCTCTTACCTTCCCCAGATCCATCCCTATCCCGGTAGGCATGACTATCATTCCCAGAAACTTCACTGTTGCTGTAGAAAAAGAACACTTCTCAGGTTTGACGAACAGATCGTTCTTCTCTAGCCTTTCTAACACCTCCACAACCTTCCTTTCATGTGCCCTCCGATCCTGATCCTGAGAGAAGATCAGCAAATCATCAATATAGACTATCACCTCAGGCATGTTGGAGAAGAGATTGTTCATCATTGTTTGGAAGATTGTGGGTGAGTTGCATAACCTGAAGAACATCACCATTGGTTCATAAGCCCCCTTATGGCACACAAAGGCTGCCTTCCATTCATCCCCCTCCTTGATCTGTACGTTGTTATATCTCCATTGAAGATCCATCTTTGTAAAGATCTGGGCACCTTTTAATTTATCGACAAGCTAAGAAATGAGTGGAAGGGGATAGTTATTGTGCACAGTATGTTCATTCAGATACCAATAATCCTGGACCATCCTCTTTTGTCCATCTTTCTTTGGGATGAAGAAGACTGGTGACGTCTGTTCGGACTTGGATGGGTGGATATATCCTTTTCTTAGCTGATCCTTTATGAAGTTGTCCACTTCTTTCTGCTCATTCAGGCTCAGGGGAATAATCCATCCCTTCTTTGGTTTGAATGTCTCTTTTAACTCGATTGCATGATTCCAGGGCTTTTGCACCAGCATTCATTCTGACTCCTTTTGTGAAAATACTCATTGATAGCAGTGATAGACGGGAGGTACCAATTTCAGGGCCTTGTCTGTCATTGCTGTTCGTTTGGCTTCCTTCATCTGACTCCTTTCTTCAGCATGTCCTATTTCTATTACCTTGTACTCATGCATGGCCTGGTTGCTTCATTTGTAGTTGCAGGTCTCGGGGCAGCCTGTGAACTGGATCCATCCGGTCCTCCAGTCGATTTGTGGGTTATGTTCTCAGAGCCACAGGTATCCTAGGATAATGTCATTGTTTCTGATATTGGATACATATGCACAAAGCAGTTCTCAGTGTCCATTTATATTACAATAAACCTCCACTTCTTCCGTGATGTGACCTCCAGCATTCTCAGATCCATCAGCATTATGCATGATGATGGTGCGGCAGGTGGTCAATGTGGGGATTCAATTCTTTTGTACAAAATCATGATTGATGAGCATCAGATTTGCTCTGCTATCAATCAAGGCCTCTGCATCGACATAGCACCTTTCTTCCTAGGGTTTTACCTGTATCGTCAGTTTTATTTCTTTTCCTTTATGGATTACCCACGTATACATCTTCACAGGTTCTGGGTTTTTGGTGGTGGACTTAGGGGAATTAAGCACAGGTTTAGTATCTCAGTCCCTGCCAGGCTTGCTAGGAGGCCCCCCTAGACTGGTGACATTAGATACTAGAGTCGTTAGTACAGACACAAGCTTAGTTAGTTCCACCAAGAAATTATTATTAGCCTATGAGACACCCAGATCATCTCCTAGGCTCTGCCTTTTCCCTTCTGCTCCTTTCCAGCATTGGGAAAATCCTGTTCTTTGACTGGGGCTGCTCGTGCTTCTTCTTCTGTGAGGGCAACCCATTGTACCTGTCTTCTCTTACAGCTGAATTGATGTCCGCCTCTGTGGAAATGACATTCCAGGCATTGATTCTTCAGCTTCTTACAGTTTCAGGCCACATGGCCAGGCCCTTTACAATTGAAGCACTTCCTGGGGCTTTCTTTTATGGTGAAAACGTCTTCTTCATCCATCTCTTCGAGGCGGTCTACCTCCATTCAATCTCTGTGGGATTGATAACTCTGAGGTCACCCTCATATGAATGTGAGAGCCTCCATGGCGCATCCTACATCTCAGATATTCTGCAGGTAGTCCGCCAGGGTTGACTTCCAGGCTCCTTCTTTAAAGATCTGGAGAATAATGTGTTGGGCCGTATTCCACTCTAGAAGACGGATCACGTGGCTATCATCTATTCCAGCCATCTGGTAGAGGGCCTCCCATTGGATTAGGAAGTCATCTGTCTGGAGGGTCACTTGGCAGAGTTGCTCAAGCTGGGCGATGAAACGATTTCGGGCACAAAGGCAAGGAGGCGTCGAGTGGAACGAGCAAGACGATGTCCTGGGTGCTAGGCACAAGGGGACAAGTAGCAAAGTGAAGCGAGACGGAAAGGTGGATCAAACTCCTTATAAGCGGGTGCCTTGTGAGGGAAGACCCAAGAAGAATTGATTGGGGCTCCGATAATTTACAGGTGGTCTTATATACTACTACAAACTGGATTCAAGCGGAGCCTAAAGTAAGTGAGGGCAGGCCGGGATACTTTATAAGGAAGTGCGAGACAGAAACCGGCCTGATCCATGTGAGCGGGGCAATGCTGCAGGCTAAACACTACTGGAGTAGGAAAGGGTGGCGAGCGATGGCGCCATCACGAGGTTAGTGCCATTGGAGTGAGAATGTATGGCGTGCTATGGCGTGCGATGCGCGGATATCACTATAGGTGTGAGACTGGGTGGCGGCAGATGGCGCCATCGCAACTGCAGATTACCTGAGTGCTGCGGTGTGGCATCAGTGGCCGGGTAACCGGGGCTTTGCTCTACTGTAGTCCAGTGCCCAGATGCTGCAGCTACTGTGCTTACCGGTGTGGGAACAGGACTCGGGTGGGACCGAGTCGCAGCGCTGTGGCGTGGGTCAAAGTGGCTAAAGAAGGGAATGTAGGAAAGAGTGGAACGTAGCGTAGCCATGAGTGTAACACGACCCCCTCCTTAAGGTCCAGATTCCAGATGGACACCGGAGAAAATAGCGCAGATGGTGGAGTGAGAGACAGGGTGAGGGGCGGAAGGGTGGGCACGGTGGAAGGCGGCAAGGGCATCAGGGGAGTTAGCGAGATTAGCACGAGGTTCCCACGTGTGTTCGGAAATGTCATACCCCTTCCAATGGACCAGGTACTGAAGGCCGTGGCCGGCCAGGCGGGAGTCGACAATGTACTCAACCTCGTATTCAGGGGTAGCGGGATCATCAGCCAGGGAAGAGGGATTGGGGATAGGAGGGTGCTGACCAGGGAGCGGGGCTATGAAGGGCTTGACCCGCGAGATGTTGAGGACAGGATGGATGCAGTACGAGGCAGGGAGGTCGAGGCGGACTGCATTGGGGCCAACGAGACCGACGATAGGGAACAGCCCGATCCAGTGGTCAGTGAGCTTAGGGGATCCCGGAATAGCGAGGTGCTTGGTGGATAACCAAACCTTATCCCCGATAGAGTAGGAGGGGGCCAGAGAACGCTTACCGGCAGCTGCTCGCTTCATTGTGTCTTGCGAGGCGCGGAGTCGTTCTCGGGCGTCCACCAGATGATCAGCATACTGGTTCGTGAGGTTATTGGCCATGGGGGATTGGGTGACAGTGGGTTCTATTCCAAGAACCGGGGAGTATGTGAGGGTGAGCTGGAAGGGGGATTTACCAGAGGCGGATGAGACCCGAGAGTTTATGGTGAATTGTGCAAGTGGGAGCCAGTCGCTCCAGGAGTCTGGGTGGTCAGCACAATAAGTCCGGAGGTATTGTCCTACCTCTCGGTTCATCCGTTCGGTTTGACCATCGGTCTGTGGGTGGTAGGTGGTGGACAGTCATTGGTCGATTTGGAGCTGGCGGCAGATATTGGTCATGAGTCGCGAGGCGAATTGGGGGCCCCGATCCGAGATGATGGACTTGGGAAGTCTGTGGTGCTTCCAGATGTGATGCAGGTAGATGTCGGCGAGGTCAAGGGAGGTGCAGGTGGAGTCACAAGGTACGAGCTTGACTGCTTTGGAGAAGCGGTCGACGATAGTGAGTATGGCTGTGTACGAGTTGGAAAGGGGGAGCCCAGTGATGAAGTCGACCGAGATATCCTGCCAGGGCCCTGCTGGGATGGGTAGTGGCTGGAGGGGCCCTGCAGGAGGTCGGTTTGAGGGCTTGGTTTGCGTGCACCTTGGACATCTTTTCACGTAGTCGGCGGCGTTGATGGATAGGGACGTCCAGTCGTAATGCTGACGGAGTAACTCTATGGTCCGTGCAATCCCGGGATGGCCAGCGACCAGCACATCATGATGGATTCGGAGTACCTCAGGTCTGCAAGCGGGGGGTACGTACACCTTGCTGTCCTTCATCCGGCATCCATCCTAGATGTGATATCCTTGGCCCTCGAGTCTCTTCTGCACCGGGGAAGGAAGCTTGATGGTCTCGTGCGATATCTGATCTGTCAGCCGGTCTCCTGAATGGTGTAAGACTGTGGCCTCCTCGGTCATCTCTTCGTCGGCCGTCTCCTGTTGCACCTGCTTGCGCGTGTGAACCTGTATCTGTTCCAGGGGAATTACCACCACGTTGTGGTTGTCTTCAGCATCTCTGACTGCTAAGTCCTCACGGCGCAACAGCACATTGGCCTTCCCCATGGTTGTCCCAGACTTATGACACCACTTGAAGTTGAAGCGCGAGAGGTATTGAGCCCAGCGGGCCTGTCGCCAATTGAGGTTTTGGCGAGTCATGAACCACTTTAGGTTCTCGTGGTCATTCCATACCTCGAACTGCTGCTCAGCCCCTTCTAGGTAGTGGCGCCAGTCTTCTAAGCCCCTGATCACACTCAGCATCTCTTTGTCAGCTATGGGGTAGTTGCGCTCTTCCGGAGTCATGGCATGTGAGGCATAGGCTACCGGGTGCCATTGGTCTTCTTCTTCCACCAACAGGACTCCACCGGTTGCGTAGCTGGAGGCATCGCATTCGAGCCAGTACTTCTTATTGTGGTCTGGGTAGGCTAGAACGGGGGCAGTGGTGAAGGTTTCTTTTAGGCAGTCGAAGGCTGCTTGCCACTGGTCGGTCCAGCAAAAGGGCTCGTCCTTCTTGGTTAGGTCATGGAGTGGCTGTGCAATATGGGCGAAGTCCTGTATGAAGCGGCGATAGAAGTTGGCCATGCCTAGAAAGGCCTGCACTCCTTGTACAGTGGTGGGGACCGGCCATTCCTTTATGGTGGTTACCTTGCTTGGATCCATGCTTACCCTGTTTACCCCGACAATCATCCCAAGGAATTCCAGCTCTCTTACCCCGAAGGTGCACTTCTCTGGTTTGACAAAGAGGTCGTTTTCTTCCAATCACCTAAGAACCTCTAGGACTATCTTCTCGTGGGCCTTTCGATCCTCCGAGGGGGTGAAGATGAGGAGGTCGTCGATATACACCATAATGTTTTCAGCCATATCAGCGAAGATGTCGTTCATCATGGTTTGGAAGGTAGCGGGTGAGTTGCAGAGCCCGAAGAACATCACTAGCGGCTCAAAAGCGCCGCGATGGCAGGTGAATGCGGCCTTCCATTCGTCTCCTTCCTTGATTCGGACATTATTATACCCCCAGCGGAGGTCCATTTTGGTGAAGAGCCGGGCAGTGCAGAGCTTGTTGATTAATTGTGCTATGAGAGGGAGTGGATAGTTGTTGCAGACCGTATGCTCGTTGAGATACCGGTAATCCTGGACCATCCATTTGCGTCCGTCTTTCTTTGGCACGAAGAAAACCAGTGAGGTTTGTTCGGACTTGGAGGGGCGAATGTATCCTTTAGCGAGCTGTTCGTCCACGAAGTCATCGACCTCCTTCTGCTCCTGCGGGCTTAGGGGGATGTTCCGCCCCTTTTTTGGCACAAAGCTGTCTTTTAGCTCAATGGTGTGGTCCCATGGTTTTCGGACTGGCATCCTCTCAGACTCCTTCTGCTCGAAGGTCTTGAGGTAGCGGTGGTACACCGGGGGTACTAACTCGCGGGGAGTTTTTCCTTCTTGCTGTTTTCCGGTGTACCGTTGCTCCTCGGCGACCCGGATCTCCTGTTCTTCTGCCCGATGGATGACTCACGAGACTCTGGAGTAGTTGCATAGCTCCGGGCAATCCAGCATATGGACCGTTCCAGTCTTCCAATTGATCTGTGGATTGTGCTCTTTTAGCCAGGTATATCCCAGGATTAGATCCTTGCTTCCTAGATCAGTTACCTCTACCCGGGTTTTTTCCACATGACCCTGGTATTCTAATAAAACAGTGGCCGCATGGGTTACAGGCCCCGCCTTGTTCAGGGTCCCATCGGCATTGTACACGTATATGGACTGTGGGAGTTCTTCAGTAGGAATACAGTTCTGGCGAACATACTCTCGGTGTATGAATGAGGACTGGGCCCCGCTATCGAGCAAAGTGGAGGCCAGTATGAAGTCGCCGGTACGGGTCCTGATCTGAACCTGCATTAGTATCTCTTTCCTTTTTTGCTGCCCTAGTATGCGGATCTGGGGGGGGTTAGTCAGGGTTTCTTTGCGCGCCTGCAGGGGAATATACTTGTTAGAGGAATTAAGCACGGCATTTGTTTCACGGTTGCTGCTGAGCCGCTGGGGAGCGGGCTCCTCTAGACCAGGCAATCTAAGGGGAATACACCATTCTCGGTCTTTAGAGATGATAACATGGGTGATAGGGGCGCGCTTTGTAGGAATCTTACTGGCCTTTGGAACACCCGACGCGTTCCTTAGGCCCTGCCTTTTCCCTTCATCTGGGACCCTTCGACTGGAAAATCCCAACCCATCTCCGGGTTATTCCTCTTGCGTATTTCTTCTGCCAACTCGGCAATCCTAACCAGCGCCTCGGGGCTGGTTGGTTCTTCCTCTTCTGCTAGCGGGATCCTTCGCAGCGTTTTCCTTTTGGTGCAATAAGCGCTATGCCCCCCATGAACAAACTTACAGGCTGGGCATTGGTTTATCTTCGGCTTCTGGCATTCTCGAATTCTGTGGCTGGTTTGTTTGCAATTGAAGCACTTTGCGCGGGCGTCGCTGCTGGGGAGGGCATATACATCTTCTTCAGTGTTCTCCCGCGCTAACCCTCAGTTGCTAATCCTCGCAGGGGCCTTCCTTTCGTACCCCTTAATGAAGCCGAGCGCTTCCATTGCGCATCCGGTCTTCCTAATGTTATCCAGATAGAGCGCCAGCTTGTCCTGGCGCTTACCTTCCTTGAATATCTGCAATATAATGTGGCGGGCTGTATTCTGCTCCAAGAGGCGGACCGCATGCGTATCATCAATCTGGGCTTGCTGGTATAGAGCCTCCCAGCGGACGAGGAAGTCATCAGTCCGCATGTTCAGCTGCTTGAATTCTTCCAGCTGGCAGCATGCCCAATCCTTCTGATTTGCTGCGTGGAAGAGGCCTTCTATCTCGGCCTCGCAGTCCATCCATTTATAAGCGTTGCCCCGGGATAGGCAAGTTTGCGCAAATGGCCCGGCTTTCGGTCCCTTGAGTCAGGATAGTACTGCCACGACTGCTTCGTAACTTCCAGTGGGGGCGACGTGCGCATTGATCCGGAGCCATGCCTTCATCTTGGCCCACCACTCCTCGAATTTGGCAATCATGCCGTCATATTCGCCGGGGTCAGCGAAGAGTTCAACTTTCTTTGAAGTACCTGGAGGGCCTGCTGTGGCGATTTGACCCTGTAGTGTCACGACTGTTGCTTGTCTGGTGGTCACCAGCTGCTCAAGACGGATAATCTCATTGTTGGATGCGTGCAGCGATTGAGTGAGTTGGATATTCTGAGTGGTGACAGTGGTGAACTCGGCCGCAATGGCAGCGAGTTTGTCCAGTAGAGGAATAGTGGGGTCTGCGATGGTATCAAGGAGTACCTGCGACATATTGGAAACGTACTTCTTTCTTGATTACCGGCGCCTTGTGTCTCTTATACCAGCTGTGGCTGGGCCTTTCAAATGGCAGGGGCGCTAAAGGTCTTGCGTGGACTACAGTCTTCTGATCTCGATAGTCTCCTGGACGTGGCCTGTTGAGGATCCTGATTACTCTTCCTTCAGGATGCGTTCGGTGTTCTCTCAGCTTGCTGAGTAATCCCCCTATAGCTAAAGCCAGGAATGGTTCTTCGATTAAATCTGTGTAAAAAAAAACTCTACCAGTCGTCCTGGGGTGCTGGCTCTGCCCAGTTGGTAGGTATGGTTTCATAGCGAAGGTTACGACCTCGTACGCCTGTGGGAGTGGAGAGGATAAGGGAGTATTTGCCTGTGGGTGCCTGAACAGAAATTAAAAGGGTATTGCGATCAAATTGAACGCGAGTGAGAATGCGATAAATGCAAAACACAAGTAACCAGAAAAAAATAAAACAAGAGGCTGAAAGGTAATATCAGAACAAAAGCGGGAACATCCTTGGAGAAGAAGGCGAGGACCAAGAATGGAGGAAGGCACAAAGATGTAAGTATAAAAAGAAAAACTAAAGGTATTTGCTGGGCTGCTTTAGAAGGTTTCTTGGGCGGAGGCGGCCTGGCTCGTTGAGACTGCGCACCAGTACGGTACCGGATATCCCAGACTGTTTCGGGTGCGAGTGGAATGGCGGGAAACGGAAGGGGTGGTGAAGGCAATCCGGCCTGCAGCAGGCGCGGTAGTCTGGCAAAGGGGGTAGTGGTGCAGCGAGCTCTGCCTTTATGCGAGCGCAGTACTCCTGGTAGTGGCAGGTTTGTTCTTCGGCCTTGGCGATGAGCTGGCGAAGAGTGGACGGCAAAGGGATAGGTGGTGTGGGCCAAACGAAGTCGTTCGGGTCGATGTCAGCACTTGGGGATGGGGGATAGACAAGTGTGGGCGTATCTGAAGCCCTGGACCTCGTGGCGAAATCCGCTATAGCCTGGTCAATCTCTTCCCACAGCTCTCTCTGCTCTCTCTCAGCAGCAGCAGCAGCGTCGGCTTCGAGGCGAGAAGCGACGGTGGCGAGAAAATCGAGGTTAATGGGGCGAACTGGGCGAGGGGTGACTACTAGACAGTGTCCACCTGTTGTGCTGCCAACAACAACAGCGGGGGCCGACTTGGCACGTGTACCATTCACTAGTGTCCTTCCACGTCAATAAGGGGGACACGGGCTCTGCTCTGCTTACTGGTAGCGAGAAGGTTGGTGATGGGTGGGGTGTTCGGGGCAGTCAGATGGGCGACAGCAGCAAACAGGAGAATCAATTCTTAATGAAACGACCTCGGGCACAAAGGCAAGGAGGCGTCGAGTGGAACAAGCAAGACGATGTCCTGGGTGCTAGGCACAAGGGGACAAGTAGCAAAGTGAAGCGAGACGGAAAGGTGGATCAAACTCCTTATAAGCGGGTGCCTTGTGAGGGAAGACCCAAGAAGAATTGATTGGGGCTCCGATAATTTACAGGTGGTCTTATATACTACTACAAACTGGATTCAAGCGGAGCCTAAAGTAAGTGAGGGCAGGCCGGGATACTTTATAAGGAAGTACGAGACAGAAACCAGCCTGGTCCGTGCGAGCGGGGCGATGCTGCGGGATAAACACTACTAGAGTGGGAAAGGGTGGTGAGCAATGGCGCCATCGCGAGGTTAGTGCCATTGGAGTGAGAATGTATGGCGTGCTATGGCATGCGATGCGCGGATATCGCTATAGGTGTGAGACTGGGTGGCGGCAGATGGCGCCATCGCAACTGCAGATTACCTGAGTGCTGCGGTGTGGCATCAGTGGCCGGGTAACCGGGGCTTTGCTCTACCGTAGTCCAGTGCCCAGATGCTGCAGCTACTGTGCTTACCGGTGTGGGAACAGGACTCGGGTGGGACCGAGTCGCGGCGCTGTGGTGTGGGTCAAAGTGGCTAAAAAAGGGAATGTAGGAAAGAGTGGAACGTAGCGTAGCCGTGAGTGTAACAGGCGACAGCCCAATCCTTCTGGTTTACTGAGCAGAATAAACTCTCCATCTCTTGGACGAGCTCATCCCAGGTGTAGCTTTGGCCTCATTGGAGGCGTGTCTGGGTGAAGGGGCCAGCCTTCGGTCCTTTCAGTCGGGATAAGACTGCGGTTACTGCTTTATAGCTTTTCAGCAGGATCGTGGAGCAGTTGGTATGGAGCCATGCTTTAATCTTGGCCCACCATTCCTCAAACTTGGCTACTGATCCTTCATAGTCTCTGGGGTCCACAAAGACTTCGACCTTCCTTGTCGCCCTCCCTCCTGTGGCAGCTGCACTGTTAAGGTTGTTTACCATCTGCTCTAGTGTGGCAACATCTTTTAATAGAGCGGTGGTCTTCTTCTGTTCCTCGACACATCCATTGTAGAGTTGCTGGTTCTGCTTGGTCAGCATAGTAAACTCTAGTGCAACGGTGGCAATCTTGTCCTCTAGTGTGAGGTTCAGGTCAGCAAGGATTTGGAGTGTGGCTTGTGACATAATGTCAGGCTATGTGTGTCTTTGGGATCTGAATTCTTCTTCCATCATGGATTACCCAGGTTCTTCTTCTGTACTCTTTGATTACAGCTGGGTGCCTAGTTGCCTTGTATGGGGTGGATCTAACCAGCATTGTCTGTGGTCGGCTGATCAGTCTTAGCTGTTTCTATTTGTTCTCCTTCTGTCGGAGTTGCATAAACAGTTGTCCTATTTCAGTCACTCGGGGTTAAATGGGCAAAAAAGATTTATTCAATATCTACCAGCCGTAATTCTGCTGCAGCTGTTCTTTTTTGGCATGAATTGCTTGCCTTTTGTACCTGAAGGTCAATGAATAGGCTCCTTCGCAAATGGCGAGCTGAGCTTGCAAGGGAGTGAGCTCTCATGCAATGAAAGAAAGAAGCAGAGAAGGAAGTAGACGAAAATGGAAGTGAAAAAGATGATGAGGAAGATGAATGTGAACAGCAGGAGCTGTACTATCATATGAGAAGGTGTGGTGCAAGAAAGATACCTGTCAATAAGTGCAGGTAGGCATGGACAAGAAGTTGTACAGTAATAGTAGCAGGAGCTACTAGAAGTTGGCTAAAAATAATGAGGGTGGCACAGAGATGTGCGAGGGCAAAGGCATCCCTGACTGTTATCAGGTTGGACAAGGGTGGTGGTGGCAGTGTGGTGGGCAGCTCTGGCTGTGGCAATTCTCTCACGGCGGGTGAGGCAGGCTTCTTCTACTAAGAACCAGGCACAGTTTTCTTGCCAATGACAGTACTCTTCATTGAGGCGGTGGCAGGTGTCAAGTGATGTGGGGTCATGATAAGGACCCTTGAGGTTGTTTGGGTCGACTGACTCAGGTGGGGTCGACTCATACTTTACGGTGGGGGAAGGCAAGGGTGGTAGTACTAACTCCTCCTCCTCTTCCTTCTTTACTTCTCTGTATTCCCCTACTAACCTCCTCTCTCTCTATGCAGTGGCGAAGGCAGGGTTGAAAACTTGGGCAAATAGGTGGGGGTGCTCCTCTACAAAGAGGTGAGCACTGGCAGTGAGGGTGGCGATGTCAAGTGCGTACTCAAGACATGGGACAGAGATCTGGGTGGGGTTCACTGGGGCAGAGGGCTGTCAGTAACGATGGCCGATGACTCTGCTGGGCTCACTACTGATGATGGGCTTTGGGGTGGCAGCAGCAATGGCAAAGTTTAGATGATTCAAGTTATAATGAAACAACCCTTAGGTGGGGCTGCATAGTGAGCTGTATGACAGTGAGTAGGGAGGAGGACTAGAACTAGTGGGGGCCCAGGCATTGACTGAGGACTAAGGGGAAAACCCAAGATACTCAAATGAGGATCCTGGGGCTGAATTGCCAGCCTTATATACTATTACAGGTGTTTGTACATGATTGTGCACTATTACTACATTCAGCGGACTTCAGGGTAGACATGGGAGTGTGGGTCTTATGCTACTGGCCAAGGATGAGTCATGGAGAGTCACTGCACTGCCTTGTGCAGCCTGGGTGCCAATGATGTGAGATCGTGTCAGTATGGTGTGACAAGATGATGATGTCATGGGGCTGTGCAAGGGAACCTAGGCCGCTTACTAAGGTAGACACAGCTTGGCGCAGCCATCGTGTGGCATGTGAATGCTGTTAGCAAGCAGGTTGAGTTGAGTACTGGTGCCAGAATAGGGGAAGAGCCAGAAAAAGAGCAAAAAGACAGGGGTTGCAAGTGCAGTCGTAACAATGTCATTGACTCAATTGTGTAACTACCTGTCATATCTGTCAAAGTTTGATGGTTGTCATATATAATCCTTGATGGAAGCATGACTGATGGTTGCCATAGTTACTGTATCATAGTAACAACCTCAAC
>JBBPTI010000528.1:0-13190 GCA_038093995.1 Tylopilus aff. callainus
TTTGTAGCCAGGGGTATGTACTATTTATGTCTCCACCAGACCTAAGCGAAATTCCCACAGTGTTTGGCAGTGCGCTTCACACACTGCTATTGGGGTTAGCATGGAAAGGGTTTTTGGAGTCACTGTAGTAATAGTAGCAGGGGCTACTAGGAGTTGACTAAAGATGATGAGGGTGGTGCAAAGATGCATGAGGACAAAGGCATCTCTGACCATCAACAAGGTGGACAAGGGTGGCAGCAGCAGTGCAGCAGGCAGCCCTGGCTGCAGTAATTCTCTTGTGACAGGTGAGACAGGCTTCTTCAACTAAGAACCAGGTGTGGTTCTCTTGCCAACAACAGTACTCTTCATCAAGGCAGCGGCAGGTATCAGGCAAGGTGGGGTCCTGATATGGACCCTCAAGATTGTTGGGGTTGATGGACTCAGGTGGGGTTGACTCATGCTTTACTGTGGCAGGAGGGGAAGGCAGTACTATGATCTCTTCCTCCTCTTCTTTTTTAATCTCTCTGTATTCCCCCACTAACCTCCTTTCTCTCTGTGCAGCAGCAGAGGCAGGGTCAAAAACTTGGGCAAATAGCCAGGGGTGCTCCTCTACAAAGAGGCAAGTACTGGTGGTGAGGGTGGGAAGGTCAAGCATGTACTCAGGATGTGGGACTACTAGCTGGGCAGGGTTCACTAGGGCAGAGGGCTGTTAGTACAATGGCCAACAACTCTGCAGAGCTCACTACTGGTGGTGATGGGCTTCAAAGTGGCAACAGCAATGATGAAGCAAAAAGGATTTGAGTTATAATGAAACAACCCTTAGTAAGGGTAGTGAGCAGCGAGGCAGCAAATGGAAACAGTAATGACTAGAGCTAGTGGGTGCCCAGGCATTGACTGAGGACTAAGGGGAAAACCCAAGATAACTTGAATGAGGATCTCAGGGCTGAATTGCCAGTCTTATATACTGTTACAGGATTTGTACATATTTGTGTCCCTACTACTGTAATAGGACGACTTTAGGGTAGACATGGGAGTGCAAGGAATACACTGTTGGCTGAGAATGAGTCATGGGGTGTTATAGCACTGTCTTACACAGCCCAGCAGCTGATGATGTGTGATTGCATCATAGTGGCATGATATAAAGTGATGATGACATCATGGGGCTGTGCAAGGAGACTGGACTGCTTACTAAGGTAAACACAGCTTGGTGCTAACATCATGTGGCATGTGAATGCTGTTAGTAGACAGCCCAAGAATGTTACCAGAGCTGAAATAGGAGTTATGCAAGAGAAAAAGGAAGGGCAAGTGAGCCAGGTTGTAACAGATGCTGAGGGGATATCACAATTGGGGTGAAAAGATAATATGAGAATCATATGATATGAGAGATTATGGCTATTGGCATGATAGTCAGGTGCATAGCTTTTGCATGTAATGGCACCATCTGCAGTTCCTATAGTGTCAGCTGCTTAGGTAAGAGGGGCCTTGTGCTATCTTGGTCAGATGCCCTCATGCTGTAAGCCTGTGCTGTGGTGTGGAAGGTAGATGGATAGTACTTGAAACGATCTCGGGTGCAAGGCACTAGGAGGCATGGAGTAAAGGGTAGTGAAGTGAAGCAAAATGGGCAAATGGACCAATCTTCTAGTAAAGTGGGTGCCTTGTGAGGGAAGACCCAAGAAGAATTGATTGGGGCTCCGATATAATACAGGCAGTCTTATATACTACTACAGATCAGATTCAAGCAGAGCCTAAACTAAGTGAGGGCAAGCAAGAATACTAAATATGGAAGTGCGAGACAAAAGCTGGCCTGGTCCATGCGAGGGAGGTGATGCTGCAGGCTAAACACTACTGGAGTAAGAAAGGAAGGTGAGCAATGGCGCCATTGCATGGGTAATGCTATTGGAGTGGGAATGGATGGCATACTATGGCATGCAATACATGGGTATTGCTATTGGGGTGGGAATCAGTGGCAAGATGTAGCGCCACCATGACTGCGGATTGCCTAAGTGCTGTGGGCAGCATCAGTATCCAGGTAATTGGGTCTTTACTCTACCATGGTCTGGTGCCCAGAATGCTGTGGATACTTAGCTAACCAGTGTGGGAACAGGACTTAGGCAGTACCAAGTCATGGTGCTGTGGCGTGGGTGAAGATGGCTAAAGACAGTAATGTAGGAAAGAATGGAATGTAGCATAGCCATGAGTGTAACATGTCCCCCTCCTTAAAGCCCAGATTCCAGATGGGCAGAAGAGAAAATAGCATGAATGGCAAAGTGAGAGACAGGGCAAGGGGTGGAAGGGTGGGCACGGTGGAAGACGGCAAGGGTGTCCGGGGAGTTAGTAAGGTTGGAATGAGGTTCCCAAGTATGCTCCAAGATATCATACCCCTTCCAATGGACCAGGTACTAAAGGCTGCAGCCGGCCAGGCGAGAGTCGATGATATACTTGACCTCGTACTCCAGTGTAGCAGGGTTAGCAGCCAGGAAAGAGGGATTGGGGGTAGGAGGGTGCTGACTGGGGAGCAGGGCTATGAAGGGCTTAACCCATGAGATGTTGAGGACTGGATGGATGCGGTAGGAAGCCAGGAGGTCAAGGCAGACTGCATTCGGGCCAATGAGGCCTATGATGGGAAAGGGGCTGATCCAGCAATTGGTGAGCTTAGGGGAGCCTGGGATGGAGACATGCTCAGTGGAGAGCCAAACCTTATCTCCAACGGTATAGGAGGGGGCCAGAGAATGCTTACTGGTGGCTGCTTGCTTCATTGTATCTTGTGAGGTGTGGAGGCGTTCCCAGGCTTCAGCCAAATGGTCGGCATACTGGCTGGCGAGGTTATTGGCTGTAGGGGAATGAGTGACAGTGGGCTCGATTCCAAGAACTGGTGCATAGGTGTGGATGAGCTGGAAAGAGGACTTTCCAGAGGCAGAGAAGACTTGGCTATTGATGGTGAACTGTGTGAGGGGGAGCCAATCACTCCAGGAGTCAGGATGGTCAGCACAGTAGGTGCAGAGGTACTGACCGACCTCCCGGTTCATGCACTCAGTTTGTCCATTGGTTTGAGGATGATAGTGTTACGCTCACGGCTACGCTACGCTATGTTCCATTCCTTGTTTCATTACCTTCTTTAGCCACTTTGACCCACACCACAGCACCGCGACTTGGTACCGCCCGAGTCCCCTTCCCACACTGGTAAGCACAGATAGCTGCAGCATCCAGGCACCGGACCATGGTAGAGTAAAGCCCCAGTTACCCGGCTACTAATGCCGGCCACAGCACTCAGGCAATCCACAGTCGCAATGGTGCCATATGCCGCCACCCACTTTCGCACCTATAGCAATACTTGCGCATCGCACGCCATAGTACACCATCCGTTCCCACTCCAATGGCACTAAACCTGCAATGGCGCCATCGCTCGCCACCTGCTCCCACTCCAGTAGCATTTCGCCCACAGCATCACCTCCCTTGCACGGACCAGGCCAGTTTCTGCTTCGCATTTCCATAATTAGTATCTCAGCCTGCCCTCACTTACTTTAGGCTCCGCTTGAACCCATTCTGTAGTAGTATATAAACCTGCCTGTAAATTATCGGAGCCCCAATCAATTCTTCTTGGGTCTTCCCTCACAAGGCATCCACTTATAAGGAGTTTGATCCACCTTCCCGTCTTCACTTCACTTCGCTTCTTGCCCCCTTGTGTGCTGCACCCAGGGCTTCCATCTCGCTTTGTTCCACTCGATGCCTCCTTGCCTTTGTGCCTGAGGTTGTTTCATTAAGAATTGATTCTCCCATTCGCCGCTGTCGCCCATTCGACCACCTCGAACACCCCCCTGCCATCACCAACCTTTTCACTATCAGTAAGCAGAGCAGAGCCCGCGTCCCCCTTATTGATGTGGAAGGACACTAGTGAATGGTATACATGCCAAGTCGGCCCTCGCTGTTGTTGTTGGCAGCACAACAGGTGGACACTGTCTAGTAGTCGCCCCTCGCCCAGTTCACCCTATCAACCTCAACCTCCTCGCCACCGTCGCTTCCCATCTCGAAGCCAATGCCACCGCTGCTGCTGAGAGAGAGCAGAAAGAGCTGTGGGAAGAGATTGACCAGGCAATAGCAGATTTCGCCATGAGGTCAAGGGCATCAGATACGCCCACACTTGTCTATCCCCCATCCCCAGTCGCTGACATCGACCCGAATGACTTCGTTCCTCCCACACCACCTATTCCCTCGCCTTCCACTCTTCGCCAGCTCATCGCTGAATCCAAAGAACAAACCCGCTGCTACGAGGAGTACGCAACCCGCATAAAAGCCCAGCTTGCTGCTCCCCTTCCCCCTTCACCAGACTACCGTGCCTGCTGCAGGCCGGATCGCCTTTGCCACCCCTTTCGTTTTCCACCATTCCACTTGCACCCAAGACAGTCCGGGACATCTGGTACCATACTGGTGTGCAGTCTGAACGAGCCAGGCCATCTCTGCCCAAGAAACCTTCTGAAGCAGCCCAGCAAGTTCCTTTAAGTTCCCTTTTTGTACTTACATCTTTGTGCCTTCCCCCCTTTTTAGTTTTAGCTTTCACTTCCAAGGATGTTCCCACTTTTCTTTTGGTATTCCCTTTTAGCTTCTTGTTTTATTTCTTTCTTGTTACTTGTGTTTTGCGTTTATCATCTTCTCACTCACATTCAATTTGATTGCAATACCCTTTTAGTTTCTTTGCAGTTACCTACAGGTGAATACTCCCTCATCATCTCCACCCCAACTGGCACACGAGGCTGCAACTTCCATTACAAGAACACCCCTACCAACTGGGCAGAGTCAGTGCCCCAGGATGACTGGTAGTTTTTCTTTGCAGATCCAATCAAACTAAAGTTCCCAGCTCCAGCTATAGGGGGAATACTTAGCAAGCCGAGAGAACGCCCATTGCATCCTGAAGGAAGAGTAATCAGGATCCTCAACAGGCCATGTCCAGGAGACTATCGAGATCAGAAGACCATAGTCTGCACGAGACCTCTAGCGCCACTCCCATTTGAAAGGCCCAGCTGTAGCTGGTATAAGAAACACAAGGCACCAGTAATCAAGAAAGAAGTCTGCTTTCAGTATGTCACAGGTACTCCTCGATACCATTGCAGATCCCACTATTCCACTACTGGACAAACTTGCTGCCATTGCAGTTGAGTTCACCACCGTCACTACCCAGAACTTACAGCTGGCTCAATCTCTCCACACATCCAACAACGAGATTATCTGCCTCGAGCAGCTGGTGACTATAGGACAAGGCACGGTAGCCATTCTCCAGGAACAGATCACTGCAGCGGGCCCTCCAAGTACCTCGAAGAAAGTTGAATTGTTCGCAGACCCAGGCGAATACAACGGGTCCATAGCCAAATTCAAAGAATGGTGGGCCAAGATGAAAGCATGGCTCCGCATCAACATGCACGTCGCCCCTGCCAGAAGTTATGAAGCGGTAGTGGCCATACTCTCCTGGCTCAAAGAACCTAAAGCTGGGCCCTTCGCACAAACTCGCCTCACCCAAGGAAATGTGTACCTATGGAAGGACTGCGACACAGAGATAGAAGGATTGTTATGCGCAGCAAACCAGAAAGACTGGGAATGCCGCCAGCTGGAGGAGTTCAGGCAGCAGAACATGCAGATCGACAACTACCTAGTCTGCTGGGAAGCCCTATACTAACAAGCGCAGATCGACGACATGCATGCGGTCCGTCTCTTGGAACAAAACACAGCCTGCCACATCATTTTGCAGATCTTCAAAGAAGGCAAGCATCAGGACAAGCCAGCACTCTATTTGAACAACATCAAGAAGACTGGATGCATGATGGAAGTGCTCAGCTTCATACAGGGGTATGAAAGAAAGGCCCCTGCGAGGATTAGCAGCCAAGGGTTAGTGCGGGAGAACACTGAAGAAGATGTATATGCCCTCCCAAGCAGCAACACCCGCGCAAAATGCTTCAATTGCAAACAGACCGGCCACCGAATTCGAGAATGCCGGAAGCCCAAGATAAACCAATGCCCAGCCTGTAAGTTTGTTCATGGTGGGCATAGCACTTATTGCACCAAAAGGAAAATGCTGTGGAGGATACCGCTAGCAGAGGACGAAGAACCCACTGGCTCCGAAGCGCCGGTTAGGATTGCCGAGTTGGCAGAAGAAATACGCAAGAGAAACCACCTGGAGATGGGTTTGGATTTTCCAATTGAAGGATCCCAGATGAAGGGAAAAGGCAGGGCCTAAGGAATGCGTCGGGTGTTCCAAAGGCTGGTAAGATTCCAACCAAGTGTGCCCCTATTACCCATGTTATCATTTCTAAAGACCGAGAATAGTGTATTTCCCTTAGATTGCCCAGTCTAGAGGAGTCTGCTCCCCAGCAGCTCAGCGGCAACCGTGAACCAAATGCCGTGCTTAATTTCTCTAACAAGTATCTTCCCCCTCATGCACACAAAGAAACCCCGACTAACCCCCAGCAGATTCGCATACTCGGGCAGCAGAAAAAGAAAGAGATACTCATGCAGGTCCAGATCAAGACCTGCACCAGCGATTTCATACCGGCCTCCACTTTGCTCGACAGCGGGGCCCAGTCCTCATTCATACATTGAGAGTATGTCTGCCAAAACCGTATCCCTACTGAGGAACTTCCACAGCCCATATATGTCTACAACGCTGATGGAACCCCAAACAAGGTGGGGCCCGTAACCCATGCGGCCACAGTACTATTGGAATACCAGGGTCATGTGGAAAAGACCCGGGTCGAGGTAACAGATTTAGGAAGCAAGGATCTGATCCTGGGCTATACATGGCTAAAAGAGCACAATCCACAGATCAACTGGAAGACTGGCACGGTCCATATGCTGGATTGCCCGGAGTTATGCAACTACTCCAGAGTATCGCAGGTCATCTGCAGAGCCGAAGAATTGGAAGTCCGGGTCACTGAGGAGCAGCGATGCACCGGAAAACAGCAAGAAGGAAAAGCTCCCCAAGAGTTAGTACCCCCAGTGTATCACCACTACCTCAAGACCTTTGAGCAGAAGGAGTCCGAGTGAATGCCAGTCTGCAAGCCTTGGGACCACGCCATCGAGCTGAAAGATACCTTTGTCCTGAAGAAAGGCTGAAACATCCCCTTGAGCCCCCAGGAACAGAAAGAGGTAGATGACTTTGTGGATGAACAACTCACAAAGGGCTACATTCGGCCGTCCAAGTCCGAATAGACCTTCCCGGTCTTCTTTGTGCCAAAGAAGGATGGCCGCAAACACATGGTCCAGGACTACAGGTACCTCAATGAGCACATGGTCTGCAATAACTACCCCCTTTCACTCATCGCCCAGCTCATCGACAGGCTATGCACCACCCATCTCTTCACCAAGATGGATCTTTGCTGGGGATATAACAATGTCCGGATCAAGGAAGGAGATGAATGGAAGGCTGCCTTCACTTGCCATCGCAGCGCCTTCGAGCCCCTCGTCATGTTCTTCAGGCTATGCAACTCACCTGCTATCTTCCAGATGATGATGAATGACATCTTCACCAACATGGCCGAGAATGTTATGGTCTACATTGATGACCTTCTCATCTTCACCCCCATGGATGACCACCGAGCACATGAGGCCATAGTCCTAGAGGTCCTAAAACAGCTGCACAAAAACAACCTCTTTGTCAAGCCGGAGAAGTGCACCTTTGGGGTGAGAGAGTTGGAATTCCTCAGGATGGTCGTAGGAGTAAACGGGGTGAGCATGGATCCAGGAAAGGTCATCGCCATAAAAGAATGGCCGGTCCCCACCACAGTTCAAGGAGTTAGGGCCTTTCTAGGCATGGCCAACTTCTACTGCCGCTTTATCCAGGATTTCACCCATATCGCATGGCCGCTCCATGACCTAACCAAAAAGGATGAACCCTTCTGCTGGACAGACCAGCGCCAGGCAGCCTTCAACCGCCTCAAGGAGACCTTTACCACCGCCCCCATTCTAGCCTACCCAGATCATAACAAGAAGTACTGACTCGAGTGCGATGCCTCCTCTTACACAACCGGAGGAGTCCTACTGGTAGAAGAAGAAGAAAAGTGGTACCCCATAGCCGATAAGGAGATGCTGAGTGTGATTAGGGGTCTGGAAGATTGGTGGCACTACTTGGAAGGGGCTGAACAGCAGTTTGAGGTATGGAATGACCATGAGAACCTCAAGTGGTTCATGACCCACCAAAACCTCAACCGAAGGCAAGCCCGCTGGGCTCAATACCTCTCCTGCTTCAACTTCAAGTGGTGTCACAAGGCTGGCACAATCATGGGAAAAGCCGACGCGCTGTTGTGAAGAGAGGACCTAGCAGTCGGAGATGCTGATGACAACCACGATGTGGTGGTGATTCCCCCCGAGCAGATACAGGTTTGCTGTAGAAGCCCCAGGAGTCTGAGGGAGTCCGCTGAATCAGAGGAAAAAGCGACCGAGGAAGCCACGGTCTTGCACCATTCTGGAGACCGACTAATGGACCAGATTTCGCATGAGACCATCAAGCTTCCAGCCCCGGTACAGAAGAGACTGGAGGGGCAGGGATATCGTATCGAGGATGAATGCCGCATGAAGAATGGAAAAGTGTACGTACCCCCCACATGCAGACCCGAGGTGCTCTGCCTTCATCACGATGTGCTGGTGGCCGGCCATCCCAGAGTAGCCCGGACTATAGAGTTGCTCCGGCAGCACTACGACTGGGCCTCCTTGGCCATCGATGCCGCCGACTACATAAAGAGATGTCTGAGGTGCGCACAGACCAAACCCTCAAATAAGCCACCCACAGGGCCACTCCAGCCTTTGACAATCCCATCAGGGCCCTGGCAGGACATCTCCATGGACTTCATCACCGGGCTCCCCCTCTCTAACTTGTACACCGCCATACTCACTGTCATCGACCGCTTCTCCAAAGTGGTGGAGCTCATCCCTTGCGACTCTACCTGCACCTCCCTCAACCTCGCCGATATCTATCTGCACCACGTATGGAAGCACCACGGTCTCCTGAAGTCCATTATCTCGGATCAGGGCCCCCAGTTCGCGTCGCGCCTCATGACAGATCTCTGCTGCCAGCTCCAAATAGACCAACAACTATCCACCACCTATCATCCGCAGACCAATGGACAGACCGAAAGGATGAACTGAGAGGTAGGGCAATACCTCCGGACTTACTGCGCTAATCACCCGGACACTTGGTCTGATTGGCTCCCACTCGCGCAGTTCACCATCAACTCCCAGGTTTCGTCTGCCTCTGGTAAATCCCCTTTCCAGCTCACCCACATATATGCCCCGGTTCTCAGAATAGAACCCATGGTCACCCAGTCCCCCATGGCCGATAATCTGGCCAACCAGTATGCCGACCACTTGGCGGAAGCCTGGGAACACCTCTGCGCCTCGCAGGATACAATAAAGCGAGCAACTGCCAGCAAGCATTCTCTGGCCCCCTCCTACTCTATCAGGGACAAGGTTTGGTTATCCACTGAGCACCTCTCTATTCCGGGCTCCCTGAAACTCACTGATCACTGGATCAGGCCATTCCCCATTGTTGGTCTCATTGGTCCAAATGCCGTCTGCCTCAACCTCCCCACCTCATATCATATTTACCCCATCCTCAATGTCTCGCAGGTGAAGCCATTCATAGCCCCGCTTCCCAGTCAGCAACCTCCTCTCCCCAATCCCTCTTCCCTGGCTGCTGACCCCGCTACCCCTGAGTACGAGGTTGAGTACATCATCAACTCCCGCTTGGCCGGCCGCAGCCTTCAGTATTTGGTCCATTGGAAGGGGTATGATATCTCTGAGTGCACTTGGGAACCCTGCGCCAACCTTGCTAACTCCCCTGATGCCCTTGCCGCCTTCCACTGTGCCCACCCTTCCGCCCCTCGTCCTGTCTCTCACTCTGCCATTCGTGCTATTTTCCCTGGTGCCCATCTGGAATCTGGGCCTTAAGGAGGGGGTCATGTTACGCTCACAGCTACACTACATTCCATTCCTTGCTTCATTACCTTCTTTAGCCACTTTGACCCACACCACAGCACCATGACTTGGTACTGCCCGAGTCCCCTTCCCACACTGGTAAGCACAGATAGCTGCAGCATCCAGGCACCGGACCACGGTAGAGTAAAGCCCCAGTTACCTGGCTACTAATGCCGGCCACAGTACTCAGGCAATCCACAGTCGCAATGGCGCCATATGGCACCACCCACTTTCGCACCTATAGCAATACTCACACATCGCACGCCATAGTACACCATCCGTTCCCACTCCAATGGCACTAAACCTGCGATGGCACCATCGCTCGCCACCCGCTCCCACTCCAGTAGCGTTTTGCCCGCAGCATCACCTCCCTCGCACGGACCAGGCCAGTTTCTGCTTCACATTTCCATAATTAGTATCTCAGCCTGCCCTCACTTACTTTAGGCTCCGCTTGAACCCATTCTGTAGTAGTATATAAACCTGCCTGTAAATTATCGGAGCCCCAATCAATTCTTCTTGGGTCTTCCCTCACAAGGCATCCACTTATAAGGAGTTTGATCCACCTTCCCGTCTTCGCTTCACTTCGCTTCTTGCCCCCTTGTGTGCTGCACCCAGGGCTTTCGTCTCGCTTTGTTCCACTCGATGCCTCCTTGCCTTTGTGCCCAAGGTCGTTTCAGATAGGCTGTGGAGAGGCATTGGAAGATCTGGAGTTGGCGACAAAGGTTGGTCATGAGGTGTGATGCGAATTGTGGACCTCGATCTGAGACGATGGTCTTTGGAAGGCCATGGTGCTTCCAAACATGGTGTAGGTAGATGGTGGCGAGATCAAGGAACATGCATGTGGAATTGCAGGGCACCAGCTCGACCACTTTGGAGAAGCGGTTGACAATGGTCAGTATGGTGGTGTACGAGTTGGAGAGGGGGAGTCCAGTGATGAAGTCTGCAGAGATGTCCTGCCACAGGCCTGAGGGAATTGGCAAGGGTTGGAGAGGCCTGGTGGGTGGTTTGTTAGAGGGTTTTACTTGGGCACACCTTGGACAGCATTTCACATAGTCAGCAGCATCTATGGGCAGTGAAGCCCAGTCATAGTGTCGCTGCAGTAGCTCAATGGTCCTTGCTATTCTGGGGTGTCCTGCAACTGGGGCATTGTGGTGGAGACAGAGTACTTCTGGCTGACAGGCCAGGGATACATATACCTTTCCATCCTTCATTCTGCACCTGTCCTGGATATGATAGCCTTGACCCTCTAGCCTCTTCTGCACTGGATGATGGAGCTTGATAGTCTCATGGGATATCTGATCGGTTAGTCAATCTCTGGAGTGGTGAAGGACCATGCTTTCCTTGGTGAAGCCTTCCTCTGTTTTCTTCAGCTCCTTGCCCTTGGTCCTTCGTACCTGTATCTGCTCGGGGGAAATTACTACCATGTCATGATTGTCCTCCGTGTCTCCTACCGCCAAATCCTCATGTCTTGACAGTGCATTGGCCTTGCCCATGGTGGATCCAGGCTTATGACACCATTTGAAGTTGAAGCAGGAAAGGTACTGGGCCCAGCAGGCCTGCCTTCAATTGAGATTCTGCCATGTCATGAACCAAGTGAGGTTCTGGTGGTCGTTCCATACCTCAAATTGCTGTTTGGCCCCTTCCAAGTAATGCCTCCAATTCTCCAGACCCCTAATCACACTTAACATCTCCTTATTGGCTATGGGGTAATTCTGTTCCTCCAGTGTCATTGCATGCGAGGCATAGGCTATGGGGTGCCACTTCTCATTTTCTTCCACCAAGAGTACCCCTCCAGTTGTGTAGGAGGAGGCATCACATTCTAGCTGGTACTTCTTGTTATGATTGGGATAGGCTAGAACTGGAGTGGTGGTGAAGGACTCTTTAAGCCAGTCAAAGGCTTCTTGGCACTTGTCAGTCCAACAGAAGGGTTCATTCTTGTGGGTTAAGTCATGGAGAGGCCATGTTACGCCCATGCTTGCGCCCCTATCTTTTCTCCTTTTCCACCCCTATCCTAGGCAACGATACACTTCAGGGCCCCTCGCTCGCTAACAGCATTCACACGCCACACGATGGCAGCGCAAAGCTGTGTTTACCTTAGTAAGCGGTCCAGCCCTCATCTGCACAGCCCCCATGACATCATATCACGCCATATTGCACCATAATGGCGCAATCTCGCATCACTGGCGCCCGGGCTGCGCAAACCAGTGCAGTGACTCCCCATGACTCGTACACGGCCAGTAGCGTAATCCCCTCGTTCTCACGTCAGCCCTAAAGTCGCCATATGTAGTAATAAGGACACAATAAGTACAAACACATTGTACTGTATATAAGTTGGCAATGTAGCCCCCAGAATCCTCATTCGAGTTATTCTGGGTTTTCCCCTTAGTCCTCAGTCAACGCCTGGGTTCCCTCTAGCTCTAGTCACTTCGCTCCTCCTCGCTGTCACACAGCTCACTAAGCAGCCCCGCCTAAGGGTTGTCTCAGGCCATGCGATGTGGGCGAAGTCCTGTATAAACCTTTGGTAGAAGTTGGCCATACCTAGGAAGGCCTGGACTCCTCGGACTGTTGTTGGCACCGGCCACTCCTTTATGGCTGTGACTTTGCTCAGATCCATGCTTACCCCATTTACTCCTACAATCATCCTGAGGAACTCTAGCTCCTGCACTCCAAAGGTGTATTTCTTCAGCTTCACAAAGAGGTCATTTTCTTCCAATCACTTCAGAACCTCCAGAACTATTCTTTCGTGGGCTTTGCAATTGTCCATGGGGGTGAAGATCAAAAGGTCATCGATGTACACCATGACATTTTCTGCCATATCAGTGAAGATTTTGTTCATCATGGTCTGGAAAGTAGCTGGGGAGTTGCAGAGGCTGAAGAACATGACTAGGAGTTCAAATGCCCCACAGTGGCAGGTGAAAGCGGCCTTCCATTCATCTCCTTCTTTTATGCAGACATTGTTGTACCCCCAGCGAAGATCCATTTTGGTGAATAGTCAGGCAGTCCAGAGTTTATCAACAAGCTGGGTGATCAGTGGAAGCAGGTAGTTGTTGCACACTATATATTTGTTGAGATATCAATAATCCTGTACCATGTGCTTCCGTCCGTCTTTCTTGGGCACAAAGAAGACTGGTGAGGTCTGCTTGGACTTTGAGGGGCGAATATACCCTTTTGCCAACTGCTCATTGACGAAGTTGTCCACCTCCTTCTGCTTCTGGGGACTAAGAGGGATATTGTGGCCCTTTCAGGGAGTAAACATG
>JBBPTI010000529.1:0-13180 GCA_038093995.1 Tylopilus aff. callainus
CTTATTGACGTGGAAGGACACTAGTGAACGGTATACGTGCCAAGTCGGCCCCCGCTGTTGTCGTTGGCAGCACAACAGGCGGACACTGTCTAGTAGTCGCCCCTCGCCCAGTTCGCCCCATCAACCTTGATCTTCTCGCCACCGTCGCTTCCCGCCTCAAGGAAGACACCACCGCTGCTGCTGAGAGAGAGCAGAGAGAGCTGTGGGAAGAAATTGACCAGGCTATAGCAGACTTCACTGTGAGGTCCAGGGCATCAGATACGCCCACACTCGTCTATCCCCCATCCCCCAGTGCTGACATTGACCCGAACGACTTCGTTCGGCCCACACCACCTATTCCTTCGCCGTCTACTCTTCGCCGGCTCATCGCCGAAGCCGAAGAACAAACCTGCCACTACCAGGAGTACTGCGCTCGCATAGAGGCAGAGCTCGCCGCACCACTCCCCCCTTCGCCAGATTACCGCGCCTGCTGTAGGCCGGATCGCCTTCGCCACCCCTTCCGCTTTCCGCCATTCCACTCGCACCCGAAACAGTCCGGGACATCCGGTACCGTGCTGGTGCGCACTCACAACGAGCCAGGCCATCTCCGCCCAAGAAACCTTCTGAAGCGGCCCAGCAAGTTTCTTTAAATATCCTTTTCATACTTACATCTTTGTGCCTCCCTCCCTTTTTAGTTTTAGCTTTCACTTCCAAGGATGTTCCTGCTTTTATTCTGGTATTACCTTTCAGCCTCCTTTTTTATTTCTTTCTGGTTACTTGTGTTTTGCATTTATCGCATTCTCGCTCGCGTTCAATTTGATCGCAATACCCTTTTAGTTTCAGTTCAGGCACCTACAGGCGAATACTCCCTTATCCTCTCCACACCTACAGGCATACGAGGTCGCAACCTCCACTACGAGACTATACCTACCAACTGGGCAGAAGCAGCACCCCAGGACGACTGGTAGAGTTTTTGTTACAGATTAAATCGAAGAACCGTTCCCGGCTTTAGCTATAGGGGGAATACTCAGCAAGCCGAGAGAACACCGAACGCATCCTGAAGGAAGAGTAATCAGGATCCTCAATAGGCCGCGTCCAGGAGACTATCGAGATCAGAAGACCATAGTCTGCACGAGACCTCTAGCGCCCCTGCCGTTTGAAAGGCCCAGCCACAGCTGGTATAGGAAACACAAGGCGCCAGTAATCAAGAAAGAAGTACGCTTCCAATATGTCGCAGGTACTCCTCGATACCATCGCAGACCCCACTATTCCACTACCAGACAAACTCGCTGCCATTGCGGCCGAGTTCACCACCGTCACCAGTCAGAATATCCAACTCGCTCAATCGCTACACGCATCCAACAACGAGATTATCCGTCTCGAGCAGCTGGTGACCACTGGACAATCCACAGTCGCGACACTTCAGGGTCAGATCGCCGCAGCGGGCCCTCCAGGTACTTCGAAGAAAGTTGAACTCTTTGCCGATCCCGGCGAATATGATGGCACGATCGCCAAGTTTGAAGAATGGTGGGCCAAGATGAAAGCATGGCTCCGGATCAACGCGCACGTCGCCCCCGCTGGAAGTTATGAAGCGGTCGTGGCGGTACCCTCCCGGTGAAACAACCCTTAGGCGGGGCTGCTTAGTGAGCTGTGTGACAGCGGGGGAGTGACAAGTGACTGGAGCTAGAGGGGCCCTGATCGTCGACTGAGGACTAAGGGGAAAACCCAGAATAACTTGAATGAGGTTCTGGGGCTCAATTGTGGCCCTATATATAGGTTACAGCGCTATTTGTACGCATTGTGCCATAATACTACTTTAAGGTACTTTAGGGCGAATGTGAGAATGAGAGGGTTACGCTACTGGCCAGATATGAGTCATGGGGAGTCAGTGCACAGGTTTGCGCAGCCCGGGCGCCGATGATGCGAGATTGCACCATAGTGGCGTGCTATGACGTAATGGGGGCCGTGCAAAGGGGCTGGACTGCTTACTAAGGTAAACACAGCTTGACGCTGCCATCGTGTGGCGTGTGAATGCTGTTAGTCAGCAGGGCCCTGGGGTGTATCGCTATCCCAGAATGGTGTGGAAAAGGGAAAAAGATAGGGGCAAGAGACAGGGGCAAAAGACAGGGGCGCGAGCGAGGTCGTAACACTACCCCCCTGCTAAAGCTGAACCTCCGGGGCAGTAACGGGGAGAGGCCGAGCGAAGAGGGCGGCAAAGACGGCCCGAGAGACAGGGCAAGGAGCGGCAGGGTGGAGACGGTGGAAGTCGCGGACGGCGTCGGGGCAATGGGTGAGATTAGAGGCCAGCTCCCAAGTACGGTCGTCAGAGGGGTAACCTTTCCAATGAACCAGATATTGGATGCCACGTCCACGGGAGCGAGAGTCGACGATGAATTCAACCTCAAATTCCTCGTCGCGCTGCTCGGTGATAAGAGCGGGACCGGGGCGTGGATCTGGTTGGGACGGAAGAGGAGGCGAGTACGGCTTGGTGCGGGAAATATTAACGACCGGGTGTATTTTGATATAGGAAGGGAGACGGAGCTGTACGGCATTCGGCCCCTTCATTCCAACAACCGGGAAGGGTCCCACCCAACGATCGGTGAGCTTCCGACAGGGGAAGGGGAGTGTTAGGTTATCGGTGGCGAGCCAAACCTTATCTCCGGTAACATAAGAAGGGGCCGGACTTCGATGTTTATCCCCCGTAATGCTCATCCGCTCTCGGGCCGCTTCAAGATTGTCCTTGGTCTGCTCTAAGATCTGCTGATAGTCCCGTGCTACGGCCGAGGCGGCAGGTGACTTGGTGTCCCGGGGTTCCACACCCATCCTGGGTTGATACGTGCGCGTAACCTGAAAGGGGGAGAACTTTGAAGCAGACGACTGCTTCGCGTTCAGGGAAAACTGGGCCAGAGGTAACCATCGGACCCAATCACTCTGCCATTCAGCACAATACAATCGTAAGTAAGAACCTACTTCTCTATTCATACGTTCCGTCTGTCCATCTGTTTGGGGGTGATGCGCCGTGGACTTCTTCACGGTTATTCCTAATTGGGAACACAGAGAAGTCATAAGTGATGCGGCAAATTGGGGACCCCGATCTGAAACAATTGAGCGGGGGAGGCCATGATGCTTCCACACATGCGTTAAATAAAGATCTGCTAAGTCCGATGCCGTGCACGTCTTCCGACAGGGCACCAATTCAACTTCTTTTGAGAAGCGATCTACCACCGTTAAAATCGCGTCATATTGATTTGCGAGGGGGAGATTGGTGATGAAATCTGCGGAGATATCCTCCCAGGGCTGGCTTGGTACTGGCAGGGGTTGCAGCTCTCCCGAGGGTGGTCGATTGGTGGTCTTTGCCCGAGCACACCGTGTGCAAGCTTTCACATACTCTTCTACCTCTTTTCGCATCCCAGGCCATGAGTAGAAACGGGTTAGCAACTCCAAGGTTCGATGGACGCCAGGGTGACCGCAAACGGCATGGTCATGGTGGAGGGTGATCATCCGGATGTGGAGATCGGGTGATCATCCGGATGCGGAGATCGGGTGGTATATAGATTCGATCGTTCCTTTTGAGTACCCGATCCTTAATCTCATACCCCTGTGCCATCAACTTCTTGAGGGTGACTTCGGGGAGTCGCGTGGTTCTGTGCGAAATTTCGTCGGTTAGTTCGTCTCCTGGGGTTGTTACCTCTACGGTTTCTTCTTCCTCGCTTATCTGGCACACTCGCTCTGGAGGGATCACCAACACCCCTTTGTTATCTTGTTCCCCCTCGGCAACTAGGTCCGACCTCCGGGACAACGCATCCGCTTTTGTCATCAAGGCACCGGCCTTATGGCACCATTTGAAATTGAATCGGGAGAGATACTGGGCCCACCGGGCCTGTCGCCGATTGAGATCTTGACGCGTCATAAACCAGGTGAGATTCTGATGATCATTCCAGATTTCAAACTCATGGGTTGTCCCTTCTAGATAATGCCTCCATGTTTCGAGGGCGGATATGACGCTAAGCATTTCCTTGTCGGCGATCGGATAGTTCCGCTGTTCCGGAGTCATGGAATGGGAAGAAAAGGCTACGGGATGCCAGCGACCTTCTTTCTGAACCGAGAGGACGGCCCCCACCACATGGTTGCTGGCATCGCTTTCCAGTCGATAGCGACAGTCATTGTCGGGGTAAGCGAGTACCGGGGCAGTGGTAAATGAATGTTTCAGCGTCGAGAAGGCTTCTTCGCACTTCGGGCTCCACTCAAAGGGTACCTCCTTTTTCGTGAGGTCGTGTAAGGGGCGGGCGATCTTAGCATAGTCCTTGATGAAACGTCGGTAGAAGTTTGCTAAACCGAGGAAAGCGCGAGTCTGCCGAAGCGTGGTTGGACTCGGCCAGTCCACTACGGCTTTTACCTTCTGCTCATCCATGGCTATGCCGGCGGGGCCAACGACCATTCCTAGAAATTCTACGGTCGTTGCCGAGAAACTGCACTTTTCCGGCTTGACGAAGAGGTCGTTCCTCTCCAGCCGCTCTAACACCTCCTTGACCTTCCCTTCATGAGCGATTGGATCTGGGTCCTTTGAGAAGATCAGTAAATCATCAATATACACCACTACATCCGGCATGTCCGCAAAAAGGTCGTTCATCATGGTTTGGAATGTGGCGGGCGAGTTGCACAGTCCAAAAAACATTACCGTAGGCTCATATGCCCCTCGGTGACAAACAAAAGCGGCCTTCCACTCATCGCCTTCCTTAATCCGCACGTTATTGTAGCCCCATCGGAGATCCATTTTGGTGAGGATTCGTACTCCTTTTAGTTTATCGATGAGCTGGGAGATAAGGGGGAGCGGGTAGTTGTTCCGAACAGTGTGTTCGTTAAGATACCGGTAGTCCTGCACCATTCTCTTTCTTCCATCCTTTTTTGGTACAAAGAAAACCGGAGACGTCTGTTCGGACTTCGATGGGCAGATGTACCCTTTCCGTAATTGGTCGTCGATGAAGTCATCTACTTCTTTTTGTTCCTGGGGGCTTAGGGGGATGATCCGCCCCTTCTTCGGTCGGAAGGATTCTTTTAAATCGATGGCGTGATCCCAGGGCTTCCGAAGGGGCATCCATTCTGACTCCTTCTGAGAGAACACCTTTCCATAGCGGTGATACTGCTTAGGGACGAGTGCCAACGATCCCTCTTCCGTATTGTCGGTGTCAACTTGCTTCTCCCGACTTCTTTTTTCTGCATGGGCGGCCTCTCCTACGTCCTGTTGATGCACGGCCCTGGTACTTTGCTCGTAGTTGCAAGTCTCTGGGCAGTCGGCGAAGCGGATTTCTCTGGTTTTCCAATCAATCCGCGGATTATGCTCTTTTAGCCATGGATATCCTAGAATAAGGTCATTGCGTCCGATATTTGATACGTACGCCCGGAGTAATTCTTTATGTCCGTTGAAGTCGCAGTATACCTCAACTTCTTCCGTTATGTTCCCTCCGGCATTTTCCGAGCCGTCGGCGTTAAAGACGATGATCGTCCAACAGGCGGTTAGCGTGGGTATTCGGTGTTTCCGGACGAAGTCCTGACTGATTAACGTTAGATTGGCCCCGCTGTCGATCAGGGCCTCCGCATTGGTATACCTTCCCGATGGACTGGGTTTAATCTGCACGGTTAATTTAATCTCCTTTCCTTTGTGTATTACCCTTGTATACATTCGTAGCGCTTCTGGGGTTTGTTTGGCAGAGTTAGGGGAATTAAGCACAGTTTTAGTATCTCAGTCCCTGCCGGGCTTGCTAGGAGACCCCCCTAGACCGGCTATGTTAGATACTACGGTGGTTAGCATGGTGACAAGTTTCGTTAGTTCCGCCAAGAAATGAATATTACTATTAGCCTGTGAGACACCCAGATCGTCTCCTAGGCTCTGCCTTTTCCCTTCGGCTCCTTTCCGGCGTTGGGAAAATCCTGTTCTTCAACCGGAGCAACCCTTGCCTCATTGGGTGCTAGCGCGATCCTCCGGGCCACTCTCTTCTTGCAACTAAAGCGGTGGCCGCCTCCGTGGAAATGGCACTCGGGGCACTGATTCTTCGGCTTCTTGCAGTTTCGGGCCATGTGCCCGGTCCCTTTACAGTTGAAACACTTGCCTGAGCTTCCTTTGATCGCGAACACTTCTTCTTCGTTGGCTTCTTCGAAGCGATCTACCTCCATTCGGTCCCCGCGGGATTGGTACTGCTGTGGACGACCCCTGATGAACGTGAGGGCCTCCATTGCGCATCCCACGTCGCGGATATTCTGCAGATAGGTGGCGGGGGTGGACTTTCGGGCGCCTTCTTTGAATATCTGGAGGATTATGTGCCGGGCAGTGTTTCGCTCGAGAAGGCGAATGGCATGGCTGTCGTCGATCTCGGCCATCTGATAGAGTGCTTCCCACCGGACTAGGAAATCGTCAGTCCGAAGGGTGCCTTGTCGGAGCTGTTCTAATTGGGCGACTGCCCAGTCCTTCTGATTTACGGAGCGGAAGAGGCTCTCCATTTCCTGAACCAGTTCATCCCACGTGTAGCTTTGTCCGCGGCGAAGGCAGGTTTGGGCGAAGGGTCCGGCTTTCGGTCCCTTGAGTCGGGAAAGAACGGCCATCACTGCTTCATAACTTTTCGGGAGAATGGTAGACCGGTTTGTGTGAAGCCAAGCCTTAATCTTGGCCCACCATTCTTCGAACTTGGTGACGGATCCTTCGTAATCTCCGGGGTCGGCAAATACCTCTACCTTTCTGGCCGCTTTCCCTCCGGCTGCTGCTGCGCTGTTGAGATTATTTACCGTCTGCTCGAGCGCGGCAACGTCTTTGAGCAGCGCGGCGGTCTTCTTCTGCTCTTCGATACATCCGTTGTAGAGCTGCTGATTCTGCTTGGTTAGCGTGGCAAATTCTGTAGCAACGGCGGCAATCTTGTCCTCCCACGTGAGGTTCGGGTCGGCGAGGATTTGGAGAGTGGATGCCGACATAGTGGCGCGCTACGTGTGTTTTCGGGATCTGAATTCTCTTCCCGTCACGGATCACCCAGGTCCTTCTTCTGTATTCTTCGATTACGGCGGGGTGCCTGACTGCTTTATATGGGGTGGATCTAACCGGCGGTATCTGTGGTCGGCTGATCGGTCTCGGTTGTCTCTGTTTGTCCTCCTTCCGTCAGAGTCGCGTAAACAGTTGTCCTATGGTGTCACTCGGGTTTCGAACGGAAAAAAAGGTTTTTTTATTTATCTACCACCCGTAATTGACCTGAGGTTCCTCCTCCTGTGCATGGATGGCTTGTCTTTCGAAGCCGAGGGTGATGGAGTAGCTTCCTTCGTGGACCGCTAGCTGGGCTTGAAGCGGTGTAAGCTGTAATGCTAAAAGGGAAAAAAGGCGGCAGAGGCAAAAGGCGAGAAGGCAAGAAAAGAAGACAGTGAGAAAGGTAAAAGTGATCAGCAGGAGCTGAGCTATCATAAAAAAAGATTTTGGTTGAGAAGAAGGATGCCTGTTACCAAATGTAGGTAGGCGTGGACAAGAAGCGGTATAGTAATTGTAGCAGGTGCTACAAGGAGTTGGCTAAAAATAGCGAGGCTTGCGCAAAGATGCGCGAGGGCAAAGGCGTCCCTGACCGTCAACAGGGCGGACAAGGGTGGCGGCGGCAGTGCGGCGGGCAGCTCTAGCTGCGGCAATTCTCTCGCGGCGGGCGAGGCGGGCTTCTTCAACTAAGAACCTCTCACGGTTCTCTTGCCAACGACAGTACTCTTCGTCGAGGCGGCGGCGGGTCTGCTTAGGAGAGGGGGCGGGCGAAGGCGGTAGTACTAGCTCCTCCTCCTCTTCTTTCTTTACTTCTCTATATTCCCCTGCTAACCTCCTTTCTCTTACGGCGGCGGCTGAGGCGGGGTTGAAGACTTGCGCGAAAAGGCGCGGGTGTTCCTCTACAAAGAGGCGGGCGCTGGTGGCGAGGGCGGCGATGTCGAGCGCGTACTCAGGACGCGGGACTGAGATCTGGGCGGGGTTCACTGGGGCAGAGGGCTGTCAGTAACGACGGCCGGCGACTCTGCCAAGCTCACTGTTTCGTGATGCTTCGGGGTTGCGACGGCGACGGCGAAGCGGGCGGAGATTCGAGTTATAATGAAACAACCCTTAGGCGGGGCTGCTTAGTGAGCTGTGTGACAGCGGGGGAGTGACAAGTGACTGGAGCTAGAGGGGCCCTGATCGTCGACTGAGGACTAAGGGGAAAACCCAGAATAACTCGAATGAGGTTCTGGGGCTCAATTGCGGCCCTATATATAGGATACAGCGCTATTTGTACGTATTGTGCCGTAAGACTATACTAAGGTACTTTAGGGTGAACGTGAGAACGAGAGGGTTACGCTACTGGCCAGGTACGAGTCATGGGGAGTCCGTGCACAGGTTTGCGCAGCCCGGGCGCCGATGATGCGAGATTATGTCATAATGGCGTGATATGGCGCGATGGTGACGTCACGGGGCTGTGCAAAGAGGGGCTGGACCGCTTACTAAGGTAAACACAGCTTGGCGCTGCCATCGTGTGGCGTGTGAATGCTGTTAGTCAGCGGGTCCCTGGGTTGTATCGTTGTCCAGGATAGGGGTGGAAAAGGGAAAAAGATAGGGGTAGAAATAGGGGCGCGAGCGAGGTCGTAACACTACCCCCCTGCTAAGGCTGAACCTCCGGGGCAGCAAAGGGGAGAGACCGAGCGAAAAGAGCGGCGAAGACTGACCGAGAGACGGGACGAGGGGCGGCAGGATGAAGGCGATGGAAGTCGCGGATGGCGTCGGGGCAATGGGTGAGATTAGAGGCCGGCTCCCAAGTACGATCGTCGGCGGGGTAACCTTTCCAATGAACCAGATATTGGATGCCACGCCCGCGGGAGCGGGAGTCGACGATGGATTCTACCTCAAATTCCTCGTCGCGTTGTTCGGTGATAAGAGCGGGACCGGGGCGCGGATCCGGCTGGGACGGGAGTGGAGGTGAATACGGCTTGGTTCGGGAAATATTAACGACCGGATGTATTTTGATATAGGAGGGGAGACGGAGTTGTACGGCATTCGGCCCTACCATTTCAGCAACCGGGAAAGGTCCCACCCAACGATCGGTGAGCTTCCGACAGGGGAAGGGGAGTGTTAGATTGTCGGTGGCGAGCCAAACCTTATCTCCGACACTATAGGAGGGGGCCGGACTACGATGCTTATCCCCCGCAATGCTCATCCATGTTCGGGCCGCCTCGAGATTGGCCTTGGTCTGATCTAAGATCCGCTGATAGTCCCGCGCTACGGCCGAGGCAGCAGGCGACTTGGTATCCCGGGGTTCCACACCCATCCTGGGTTGATACGTGCGCGTGACCTGAAAGGGGGAGAACTTGGAAGCAGAGGACTGCTTCGCGTTCAGGGAGAACTGGGCCAGGGGTAACCATTGGACCCAATCGTCCTGCCATTCAGCACAATACAATCGTAAATAAGAGCCTACTTCTCTATTCATTCGTTCCGTTTGTCCGTCAGTTTGGGGGTGATGCGCCGTGGACCTTTTTAAGGTTATCCCTAATTGAGAGCACAGGGAGGTCATAAGGGACGCGGCGAATTGGGGTCCCCGATCTGAAACGATGGAGCGAGGAAGGCCGTGGTGTTTCCATACATGGGTTAAATAAAGATCCGCTAAGTCCGATGCGGTGCACGTTTTTCGGCAGGGCACCAATTCGACTTCTTTGGAGAAACGATCCACTACTGTTAGAATTGCGTCATATTGGTTTGCGAGGGGGAGATCAGTGATGAAATCGGCAGAGATATCTTCCCAGGGCTGATTGGGCACTGGTAGGGGCTGCAACTCCCCCGAAGGCGGTCGGTTGGTGGTCTTTGCCTGGGCACACCGTGTGCAGGCTTTCACGTACTCTTCTACCTCTTTTCGCATCCCAGGCCAGGAGTAGAAACGACTGAGTAACTCTAGGGTTCGATGCACGCCCGGATGACCGCAGACGGCATGGTCATGATGAAGGATGGTGATTTGGGTGCGAAGATCAGGGGGCACGTAGATCCGCCCGTTCCTTTTTAGTACTCGATCTTTAATTTCATACCCCTGTGCCATCAACTTCTTGAGGGTACTTTGGGGAAGTCGCGTGGTCCTGTGTGAGATCTCATCGGTTAGCTCGTCTCCAGGGGCGGTTACCTCCATTGTCTGTTCCCCCTCGCTTGTCTGCCGTATCTGTCCCGGTGGTATCACCAACACTCCCTTATTATCTTGCTCTCCATCGGCAACTAGATCCGATCTCCGGGATAGGGCATCCGCCTTTGTCATTAAGGCTCCGGCCTTGTGACACCATTTGAAATTGAACCGGGAGAGATATTGGGCCCATCGGGCCTGCCGTCTATTAAGGTCTTGGCGAGTCATGAACCAGGTGAGATTTTGGTGGTCATTCCAGATTTCGAACTCATAGGTGGTCCCTTCCAAATAGTGCCTCCACGTTTCGAGCGCCGAAATCACACTGAGCATTTCTTTGTCGGCGATGGGATAGTTTCGTTGTTCCGGGGTCATGGAGTGGGAAGAGAACGCCACGGGGTGCCATCGGTCCTCCTTTTGGACCGAGAGGACGGCCCCTACCGCATGATTACTGGCATCGCTCTCCAGTCGGTAGCGGCAATCGTTGTCGGGGTAGGCGAGTACTGGGGCGGTGGTGAACGATTGTTTCAACGCCGAGAACGCTTTTTCGCACTCCGCGGTCCACTCAAAGGGTACCTCCTTCTTGGTGAGGTCGTGTAGGGGGCGGGCGATCTTCGCGTAATCCTTAATGAAACGCCTATAGAAATTTGCTAGTCCGAGGAAGGCGCGGGTTTGTCGGAGCGTGGTCGGACTCGGCCAGTCTTTCACGGCTTTCACCTTCTGCTCATCCATAGCTACGCCGGTCGGGCCAACAATCATTCCCAAGAATTCCACTGTTGTTACCGAGAAGCTACACTTCTCTGGTTTTACGAAGAGGTCGTTCTTCTCTAGGCGTTCTAACACCTCTCTAACCCGTTGCTCGTGGGCTGCTGGATCGGGGTTCTTGGAGAAGATTAGCAAGTCGTCAATGTATACCACAACGTCCGGCATATCCGCGAACAGATCGTTCATCATGGTCTGGAAAGTGGCGGGTGAGTTGCAAAGTCCGAAGAACATAACCGTGGGTTCGTATGCCCCTCGATGGCAAACGAAGGCGGCTTTCCACTCATCTCCTTCTTTGATCCGTACATTGTTGTAGCCCCATCGGAGATCCATCTTGGTGAAGATTCGTACTCCCTTTAATTTATCGACGAGTTGGGAAATTAGGGGGAGTGGGTAGTTATTCCGAACGGTGTGTTCATTGAGGTACCGATAGTCTTGTACCATTCGTTTCCTACCATCCTTCTTTGGTACGAAGAAGACCGGGGACGTTTGTTCGGACTTGGATGGGCGGATATACCCTTTCCGTAGTTGGTCGTCGATGAAGTCGTCCACTTCTTTCTGTTCCTGAGGGCTTAGGGGGATAATCCGCCCCTTCCTTGGTTGGAAAGATTCTTTTAGGTCGATGGCATGATCCCAGGGCTTCCGGAGGGGCATCCGTTCTGACTCCTTCTGAGAGAATACCCTTCCATAGCGGTGATACTGCTTGGGGACGAGTGTCATCGATCCCCTTTCTGCGTCATCAGCATTAGCCTGTTTTTCCCGACTTCTTCTTTCTGCCTGGGCGGCCTCTTCTACATCCTGTTGATGCACGGCCCTGGTACTTCGCTCGTAGTTGCAGGTCTCCGGACACTCGGCAAAACGGACTTCTCCGGTCTTCCAATCGATTCGCGGGTTGTGCTCCCTCAGCCACGGGTATCCTAGGATCAGGTCGTTTCGTCCAATATTTGATACATACGCCCGGAGTAACTCTCTGTGTCCGTTGAAGTCGCAGTAGACCTCTACTTCCTCTGTTATTTTTCCTCCGGCATTTTCTGACCCATCAGCATTGAAGACGACGATCGTCCTACAGGCGGTCGTTGTCGGTATCCGATGTTTCCGGACGAAGTCTTGACTGATCAGTGTCAAGTTTGCCCCACTGTCGATCAGGGCCTCCGCATCGGCATACCTGTCCGTCGGTTTGGGTTTAATCCGCACGATTAGTTTTATCTCTTTTCCTTTGTGTATTACCCTTGTATACATCTTCGCTTCTTCTGGGATTGGTTTGACGGAATTAGGGGAATTAAGCACAGTTTTAGTATCTCGGTCTCTGCCGGGCTCGCTAGGAGACCCCCCTAGACCGGCTATGTTAGATACTAAAGTAGTTAGCATACTGGTGAGTTTTGTCAATTCCGTCAAGAAAATAGTATTATCAGCCCGTGAGACACCCAGATCGTCTCCTAGGCTCTGCCTTTTCCCTTCTGCTCCTTTTCGGCGTTGGGAAAATCCTGTCCTTCAATCGGGGCAACCCTCGCCTCATCGGGTGCTAGGACGACCCTTCGGGCCATTCTCTTCTTACAACCGAAGCGATGTCCTCCTCCGTGGAAATGACATTCCGGGCACTGGTTCTTCGGCTTCTTGCAGTTTCGGGCCACATGCCCGGTGCCTTTACAGTTGAAACACTTCCCGGGGCTCCCCTTAATGGCGAAGACTTCTTCTTCATCGGCTTCTTCGAAACGATCTACCTCCATTCGGTCCCCGCGGGATTGATATTGCTGCGGGCGACCCCTGATGAAAGTGAGGGCCTCCATTGCGCATCCCACGTCGCGGATATTCTGCAGATAGGCGGCAGGGGTGGATTTACGCGCGCCTTCCTTGAATATCTGGAGGATTATGTGTCGAGCGGTATTCCGTTCAAGAAGACGGATGGCGTGGCTGTCGTCGATCTCGGCCATCTGGTACAGGGCTTCCCATCGGACTAGGAAGTCGTCAGTCCGGAGGGTACCTTGTCGAAGATTTTCCAATTGGGCGACTGCCCAATCCTTCTGATTTACGGAGCGGAAGAGGCTTTCCATTTCCTGCACCAGTTCATCCCACGTGTAACTTTGTCCGCGGCGGAGCCGGGTCTGGGCGAAGGGTCCGGCTTTCGGTCCTTTGAGCCGGGAAAGGACGGCGGTCACCGCTTCGTAACTCTTCGGCAGGATCGTCGATCGGTTGGTATGGAGCCACGCCTTAATCTTGGCCCACCACTCTTCGAACTTGGCAACAGATCCTTCGTAATCTCCCGGATCGGCAAATACTTCTACTTTCCTAGCCGCTTTTCCTCCGGC
>JBBPTI010000530.1:0-13176 GCA_038093995.1 Tylopilus aff. callainus
ATTCGAGTTATTCTGGGTTTTCCCCTTAGTCCTCAGTCGACGATCAGGGTCCCGTTAGCTCCTGTCACTAGTCACTCCCCCGCTGTCACACAGCTCACTAAGCAGCCCCGCCTAAGGGTTGTTTCATCACCCATGTTATTTTCTCTAAAGACCGAGAGTGGTGTATTCCCCTTAGATTGCCCGGTCTAGAGGAGTCCGCTCCCCAGCAGCTCGGCAGCAACCGTGAACCAAATGCCGTGCTTAATTCCTCTAACAAGTATACTCCCCCTCACGCGCGCAAAAAAACCCCGACTAACCCACCACAGATTCGCATACTAGGGCAGCAGAAAAGAAAGGAGATACTAATGCAGGTACAGATCAAGACCCGCACCGGCGACTTCATACCGGCCTCCGCTTTGCTCGACAGCGGGGCCCAGTCCTCATTCATACACCGAGAGTATGTCCGCCAAAACTGTATCCCTACTGAAGAACTCCCCCAGCCCATATACGTCTACAACGCCAATGGGATCCCGAACAAAGCCGGGCCTGTCACCCATGCAGCCACAGTTCTATTGGAATACCAGGGTCATGTGGAAAAGACCCGGGTAGAGGTAACAGATTTAGGAAGCAAAGATCTGATTCTAGGGTATACATGGCTAAAGGAACATAACCCACAGATCAATTGGAAGACCGGTACGGTCCATATGCCAGATTGCCCAGAGCTATGCAACTACTCCGGAGTATCGCGGGTAATCCGCCGAGCAGAAGAACAGGAAATCTGGGTCGCCGAGGAGCAGCGGTACACCGGAAAACAGCAAGAAGGAAAAACTCCCCGAGAGCTAGTACCCCCAGTGTATCACCGCTACCTCAAGACCTTTGAGCAGAAGGAGTCCGAGCGGATGCCAGTCTGAAAGCCATGGGATCATGCTATAGAGCTAAAGGACAGCTTTGTGCTGAGGAAAGGCCAGAATATTCCGCTGAGCCCGCAGGAGCAAAAGGAAGTCGATGACTTTGTGGATGAGCAGCTCGCTAAAGGGTACATTCGCCCCTCCAAGTCCGAACAGACCTCACCGGTTTTCTTTGTGCCAAAGAAGGATGGCCACAAGCACATGGTTCAGGACTACCGATATCTGAATGAACATACCGTCCGCAACAACTACCCGCTTCCGCTTATAGCCCAGCTAATCGACAAGCTCCGCACCACCCGGCTCTTCACCAAAATGGATCTCCGATGAGGGTACAATAATGTCCGGATTAAAGAAGGAGACGAATGGAAGGCCGCATTCACCTGCCATCGCGGCGCATTCGAGCTGCTAGTGATGTTCTTCGGGCTCTGCAACTCGCCCGCCACCTTCCAAACCATGATGAACGATATCTTCGCCGACATGGCTGAAAACGTCATGGTGTATATCGACAACCTCCTCATCTTCACCCCCTCGGATGATTGCAAAGTGCATGAAAAGATAGTCCTGGAAGTCCTTCGGCGATTGGAAGAAAATGACCTCTTTGTTAAACCGGAGAAGTGCACTTTCGGGGTAACAGAATTGGAATTCCTTGGAATGATCGTCGGGGTAAACGGAGTAAGCATGGACCCAAGCAAGGTCACCGCCATAAAGGAATGGCCGGTTCCCACCACCGTACGAGGAGTTCGGGCCTTTCTAGGTATGGCCAACTTCTACCGCCGTTTCATACAGGACTTCGCCCATATCGCGCGGCCGCTCCATGACCTCACCAAGAAGGATGAACCCTTTTGCTGGACCGATCAGCGGCAAGTGGCCTTTGACCGCCTAAAAGAGACCTTCACCACCGCCCCCGTGTTAGCCTACCCGGATCATAACAAGAAGTATTGGCTCAAGTGCGACGCCTCCAGCTATGCAACTGGAGGGGTCCTGCTGGTAGAAGAAGAAGAACGATGGCACCCGGTAGCATACGCCTCACATGCCATGACTCTGGAGGAGTGCAACTACCCCATAGCCGATAAAGAAATGTTGAGCGTGATAAGAGGACTGGAAGATTGGCGCCACTACTTGGAAGGGGCCGAACAGCAATTCGAGGTATGGAATGACCACGAGAACCTCAAGTGGTTCATGACCCGGCAGAACCTTAACTGTCGCCAGGCCTGCTGGGCCCAATACCTCTCTCGGTTTAACTTCAAATGGTGCCACAAAGCCAGAACTACCATGGGAAAGGCCGATGCGCTATCGCGCCAAGAGGATTTAGCGGTAGGAGATGCAGAAGACAACCACGATGTAGTGGTTATACCCCTGGAAAAGATACAGGTTCGCACGCGCAGGCAGGTGCAGCAGGAAGAGGCCGATGAAGAACTGACCGAGAAAGCCACGGTCTTGCACCATTTGGGAGACCAGTTAACGGATAAGATCTTGCACGAGACGATCAAGCTCCCAGCCCCAGTGCAGAAGCGGTTAGAAGGCCAGGGATACCATATCGAGAATGGGTGTCGAATGAAAAATGGCAAGGTGTACGTACCCCCCGCTTGCAGACCCGAGGTACTCTGCCTCCACCACGATGCGCCGGTGGCCGGCCATCCCGGAGTTGCCCGGACTGTAGAACTACTCCGCTGGCATTACGATTGGGCGTCTCTCACCATCGACGCCGCTGACTATGTGAAGAGGTGTCCAAGGTGCGCCCAGGTCAAACCGTCTAACAAGCCTCCCGCAGGGCCCCTCCAGCCTTTACCCATTCCCTCGGGGCCCTGGCAGGACATCTCGGTTGACTTCATCACCGGACTCCCTCTTTCCAACTCCTACACGGCCATCCTCACTGTCGTCGACCGTTTCTCCAAAGCGGTCGAACTTGTACCCTGTGACTCCACTTGCACCTCCCTCGACCTCGCCGATATCTACTTACACCACATCTGGAAGCACCATGGACTCCCGAAGTCCATTGTCTCGGATCGGGGCCCCCAGTTCGCATCCCACCTCATGACCGACCTTTGCCACCAGCTCCAAATTGACCAACGACTGTCCACCGCCTACCACCCACAGACCGACGGACAAACAGAACGGATGAACCGAGAGGTAGGGCAGTATCTCCGGACTTACTGCGCAGACCACCCCGACTCCTGGAGCGACTGGCTCCCGCTCGCGCAGTTCACCATAAACTCCCAGATTTCGTCTGCCTCTGGTAAATCCCCTTTCCAGCTCACCCGCACTTACGCCCCGGTTCTCGGAATAGAACCTACTGTCACCCAATCCCCCATGGCCAATAACCTCGCTAACCAGTACGCCGATCATTTGGCGGAAGCCCGAGAACGACTTCACGCCTCGCAAGATACAATGAAGCGAGCAGCCACCGGTAAGCGTTCTCTGGCCCCCTCCTACTCCGTTGGGGATAAGGTTTGGTTATCCACCGAACACCTTGCTATTCCAGGAACTCCGAAGCTCACTGATCGCTGGATCGGGCCGTTCCCCATTGTCGGCCTCGTTGGCCCTAACGCGGTCCGCCTCGCCCTCCCCGCTTCCTATCGTATCCACCCCGTACTCAACGTCTCGCGGGTTAAGCCGTTCATCGCCCCGCTTCCCGGTCAGCACCCACCTCACCCCAATCCCTCTTCGCTGGCTGCTGACCCCGCTATCCCCGAGTACGAGGTCGAGTATATCGTTGATTCCCGCTTGGCTGGCCGCGGCCTTCAGTATCTGGTCCATTGGAAGGGGTATGATATTTCCGAGCGCACATGGGAACCTCGCGCTAACCTCACTAACTCCCCTGATGCCTTGGCTGCCTTCCACCGTGCCCACCCTTCCACCCCTCATCCTGTTACTTCCTCCGCCATTCGCGCCATCTTTTCCGGTGTCCATCTGGAATCTGGACCTTAAGGAGGGGGTCGTGTAACGCTCATGGCTACGCTACGTTCCATTCCCTCGCTACATTTCCTTCTTTGGCACCCTTGACCCACGCCACAGCGCCGTGACTCGGTCTTACCCGAGTCCTATTCCCATACCGGTAAGCACAGTAGCCGCAGCATCCGGGCACCGGACCACGGTAGAGTAAAGCCCCGGTTACCCGGCTATTGATGCCGCCCCGCAGTACTCAGGTAATCCGCAGTTGCAATTGCGCCTTATGGCGCCACTCGGTCTCACGCCTCTAGCGATAACCGCGCATCGCACGCCATAGTACGCCTTCCGTTCCCACTCCAATGGCATTAACCTCGCGATGGCGCCATCGCTCGCCACCCCTTCCCACTCCAGTAGCGTTTAGCCCGCAGCATCGCCCCGCTCGCACGGACCAGGCCAGTTTCTGTCTCGCATTTCCTTCTTTAGTATCTATGCCTGCCCTTACCTACTTTAAGCTCCGATTGGACTCCACTCTGTAGTAGTATATAAGACCGCCTGTAAATAGTTGGAGCCCCAATCAATTCTTCTTGGGTCTTCCCTCACAAGGCACCCGCTTCATAAGAAGTTTGATCCACTTTCTGTTTCGCTTCACTTCGCTACTCGTCCCCTAGTGCCTAGCACCCAGGACATCGTCTTGCTCGTTCCACTCGACGCCTCCTTGCCGTTGTGCCCGAGGTCGTTTCAATCGCGGCCCACAGTTCACAGCATCATTAATGACCGCACTATGTGAGCAGCTTGGAATAACGTTGAAGAAGTCCACTGCACATCATCCCCAGACCGATGGACAGACGGAACAGATGAATAGAGAAGTTGGATCTTATCTTCGTTTATACTGTACTGAACGACAGAACGACTGGGTACGATGGTTACCCCTGGCCCAGTTTTCCCTGAACGTGAGGCAATCCTCTGCCTCTAAGTTCTCCCCTTTCCAGGTCACACGCATTTACCAGCCGCGCATGGGGGTTGAACCCAAGGATACTAAGTCACCAGCTGCCTCAGAGATGGCGCACGACTATCAGGCGGTCTTGGAGCAGACTCGGGCACACCTCACAGCGGCGCAGAACCACATGGTCGACACCGGGAATAAACACAGAAGTCCGGCTCCGTCCTACAACCCCGGGGATAAGGTGTGGCTTGCCACCAATAACCTCATGCTACCCTTTCCCTGTCGAAAATTAACAGACCGATGGGTCGGACCCTTCCCCGTCATTGCCATAAAGGGGTCAAATGCCGTTCATCTCCGCCTCCCTTCCTATATCCGGATTCACCCTGTTGTCAACATTTCCCGTACGAAACCTTATCTACCCCTGCTTCCTTCGCAGCCGGACCCCCGCCCCAGGCCGGCATTGATCACCGACACCCGCAATGCCAAATATGAGGTGGATTTCATTGTTGACTCCCGTCCCCGTGGCCAGGGAATCCAATATCTCGTACACTGGAAGGGCTACCCCTTGTCTGATCGTACCTGGGAGCCGGAATCCAACCTTACCCATTGCCCCGATGCACTCCACGAGTTCCACCGCTCCCGTCCCGCCGCTCTGCGCCCTGTCTCTCGCTCAGTCTTCGCCGCTCTCTTCACTCGCCCTTTTCCTTTCGCTGCCCCAGAGGTTCAGCTGTAGCAGGGGGGTAGTGTTACGTCCTCGCTCATGCCCCCGTTCAGCCCCTACCTTTTTCCCCTATTGCGGATGGTACTAGCTCTCGACCTCGCTTACTAACAGCATTCACACGCCACACGATGGCAGCGTCAAGCTGTGTTTACCTTAGTAAGCAGGTCCAGTCCTCTGCACAGCCCTGATGACGTCACGATCACACCATCTCGCGTCATCAGCGCCCGGGCTACGCAAACCAGTGCAGTGATGCCGCATGACTTACCCACGGCCAGTGGCAGTAATCCCTCATCCCCACGTCTACCCTGAAGTCCCATATGTAGCACTAGGAGTACAATATGAACAAACACTCTGTAACAGTATAAATAGCCTCGCAATTGAGCCCCAGAACCTCATTTGAGTTATTCTGGGTTTTCCCCTTAGTCCTCAGTCGACGCCTGGGCCCCGCTAGCTCCTATCCCCTCGCTACCACTGCTGTCATACAGCTCACTACACAGCCCCCATCTAAGGGTTGTTTCACCAGGTGGTGACATATGGCGCCTTTGCGACTGTGGATTGCCTAAGTGCTGTGGTGCGGCATCAGTAGCCGGGTAAGTGGGTCTTTACTCTACCATGGTCCAGTGCCTGGATGCTGCGGCTACTGTGCTTACTGGTGTGGGAACAGGACTCGGGCAAGACCGAGTCGCAGTGCTGTGGTGTGGGTTAAAGTGGCTAAAGAAGGAAGTGTAGGAAAGAATGGAATGTAGCGTAGCCATGAGTGTAACACCAACCATCCAGAATCAGGCATCCGCTACATAATGGGCTTCTTGCGACATCAAGGTTACTGTGTGCAGCATCGCTGAGTACTGGAATCTCTGCGCCAGCTTGATCATGTTGGCCAAGTGTTATGCAACCACAAGATCAAGCAGAGGTGCAAGTACTTTGTAAAGTGCCCTAATGCCCTTTGGCACATTGATGGCCATCACAAGCTGATCCGATGGGGTATTGTAATTCATGGTGCGATTGATGGGTTCTGTTGTACAGTATGTTATTATGATACATGCATGTTGGGTCTTGCTAATGGGTCTTGTACCAGATAACTGCACTTTGAGCAAGTGATAACAATCACTCCACAACAGTCCTACAGCTATTTGAACATGCCATTGCTGAATATGGAATGCTGTCAAGGGTGAGGGGAGATAGAGGTGGCGAGAACATCAATGTTGCAACATACATGGTAATGAAAAAAGGTCCCTGCCGGGCTTCTTTCATATGGGGTTCATGAGTATGAATTGTCGCCACTTGAGTAAATTATGCTGATGACCATCGTCAATCAGATCAACACACAACTCACGCATTGAACTAAAGGGATTCCTCAGTCGTATGCGGGGCAGACGGACTGTAATATATGTACCTAAAGGGATTCCTATGCACAGTGTCAGTGATAAGTTCGGTAGGCTACTATGGATGAAGCTCACCTCAGTCATATGCAGGGCAGACGGACTGAGGTGACAGCTGTGAACAGTCCAGCTAAATACTCGTAGCTAACAGGCTATGGTATGAACGGGGTAAGGAAAGAATGTAGGGACGAGTTAATACTAGGAAATGCACACTATCGGCACAAGCGTGTAAGTGATCTGAGACGTTGGGCTGTGTGGTGCACCATGTGCTCCGTAGCACGGAGCTGATTTCCATGGTCCGTACAATGAATCCCTACGTTATCGGCAGTGCACATGCTTGCGTATTCCGACACTCCCCCTCAAGCTGTGCACAGTCTGAGTTCGGCAGCAAAGTGCTTGACCTTTGGTGACGGTAGGGCCTTGGTGAAGACATCGGCAACCATGTTGCCGGTGGGGCAGTAAATGAGTTGTATCTTGCCATCTTCGATGACCCAGCGAATGAAATGGAAATGCACGTCTATGTGCTTGGTGCGTGTGTGGTATTGATGGTCTTTTGCAAGTGCGATTGCCGACTGATTATCTGAGAAGAGAGTTGTCGGCTGTGGTAAGGGGGTGAACAGGGCTGAGATGAGGGTACGAAGCCATAAGGCTTCTTTCGCGGTGTGCGTAGCACCTACATATTCGCTTTCTGTCATTGAGAGTGAAACGATCTCCTGCCGTTTGGAACTCCAGGATACAGTGCCTCCATCAATGAGGAAGGTGTAGCCCGAGATGGCACGGTGGTCCTCCATGACGCTGCCATCTGCATCAGTGTACCCGATTAACTCTTTTTCTTCCCCTCCATATGTCAACCGTAAATTCTTAGTGCCAAGCAGATACCTGTATACTCGCCGAACAGCGTCCCAGTGAGCCTGGCCAGGGTTTGATGAGAAGCGTGATACTTGAGATACCGTGTATGAGATGTCCGGTCTCGTTCCAAGTGCTGCATACATAAGCGATCCGATTGCTTCTTGGTACGGAATATTCTGCATGGCGGCATGTTCTTTGGCAGTGGACAGGAACTGGCTGGTGGTTAGCTTGACACTTGGTTCCATCGGCGTAGAGATTGGCTTTAGCTGGTCAAAGTTGAAACGGCGGAGGATAGAGTCAATATATGTTCACTGTGAAAGCGAGAGCGTGTGTTCTTCATGGTTTCATATGACTTCGATCCCTAGGAGCCAATGGAGTTCCCCGAGGTCAGTGACTTCCACAAAATGACTGATTTGGTGCTTAACATCTATAATCAAGCTGGATGAGGTTGCCGTGATGGTGCAGTCATTGACATGCACAACGATGATGGTGGTAGACGTTCCCTCCCGTTTGATGAAGACCACTTGGTCAACTTCGCACTGCTTGAAGCGCAGTTTGGTTACCAGGATCTCTACAAGTCGCTGGTATCAATGGCGGCCGCTCTGTTTTAGTCTGTACAGAGTTTTGCGCAGGCGGCATACTCGGCGAGGGTAGTCCAGGTCGGCATATCCGGACGGCTGGCACATATAGATTTCTTCATCATTGTTTAGTGTACCATTGAGGTATGCTCCCTTTATGTTGATCTGGTGCAGTTCCAGGTCCAGGCGTGTGGCAAGGGCGAGGATAGTGCAAATTGATGCGAGTTTGGTGACTGGGGCATATGTATCAAAATAGTCGACACCAGGGACTTGGGAGAATCCCTGGGTGATGAGACGCGCTTTGTAGCATACAATGGTTCCTGCGGCATCCTTTTTTGCATGGAATACCCATTTTGACCCAACGATGTTGGCGCCAGGCAGGGGTTCAACTAGCTCCCAGGTCCTGGCCTTGTCAAGCGTGTCAAGCTCTTTGCAGATGCCGCCTTCCCATCTGGGCCAATCTGGGTGTCTGTGGGCATCGGCGAGCATGGTGGGCTCGAGTGCTTCAGCCTCTGTGCTGGCTAGTTCAATGAGCATAGTGAGCTCTCGCTCATCATAGTCCGGCTCGTACCTCTGGTCAGTGACTGCTAGGATTTGCTCAGCGGTCCCAGTGCCTTCAAAAGCTGTCGGCTGGGCTGGTTCTTCGGCTATGGTGTTGGGCGGTTGTACCCCATGAGGGAGTGCGGTGGCAGCGGCTTTGCCATTAATGATGTCGAGAATCCACTGACTGGGTTTGCGGACACGCTTGGTGCGGGGTTCGTCTTTGTCATCTGGAGCAGGTAGGCTGAGTGGTTTGGACGGCAGGGAGGCAAATGGTGAGGGTAACGGCGTTAGAGGCAATAGCGGAGGGTCAGGGGTTGCCGGAGGTGGTGCGGTGGCTCTGACAGGTGACAGTTTGGCAGACATGGCCTTTGATCTATCAGTGTTACCGGATGTGGGTTGCTGTGCTGGAGTGCTGATGCCCAAAATGGTAAGTTCTTCCTCCCCCTCAGCAGCACACGGTGTAGTGTCGAAATACACATTGTGCTCGACGGTCACCGTTCACTTTGATGGCCAGTACACTTGGCATGTGTTTTCAGTGCATTCGTCAATTCCCATCCATTTACCATGCTCAACTCGTCCTCCCAGCTTCGAACCAGCACCCATCTTGACGAAAACAAGCAATCCCCATTCACGTAGCCGGCTCAACTCGGGCATCTTGCCCAGCGTGACCTCGTACGGCGACTTCCTGGCAAGAGATTTGGTAGGCGTCCTGTTCTTTAGCCATACAGCATGACGCACGGCCTCTCCCCACAGGAATTTCGGTAGTCCACTGGCGTGCAACATTGCACGGACTTTCTCCAGGATCGTCCAATTCAGGCGCTTGGCAACACCGTTGTGTTGCGGCATATCGTGCATGGTGAAGCATTGCACAGTGCCCTGTCTCTGGAGGTAAAGTGCAAATTCTTTTCCTTGGTATTCTCCCCCTCAATCCAAGTGAAGGAGCTTGACCTTTGCTGCTAATTGTCTATCCAGCCATGCTTCAAACCCGCAGTAGGCTTCAAAGGTTTCACTTTTCTGCCGCAGAATGTGAAAGTGAGTGAGTCTCGTCTTGTCATCTGTAAAGGTAACGTAGTAACGCTTTCCCCCAAGCATTGCGACAGGCGATGGGCCCCATACATCAGAATAGATGACCTCACTGATGGATTCAGCTTGTGGCCCCTGGCACTCCTTGGCTATGGGCTTACGAGTGGCCTTGCCGTATACACACGACTCACAGAAAGTAGGTTCCTCCTTTGTCGTATCAATCTTTAGGCCACTGACAAGTCCTTGTTTGGCTAGATGGCATGTGGCAGATGGTGCGATGTGGCCCATTCTGCGATGGAATTCCATTACAGTGAGTCGTTCCATTGCTGCGGTTGCGTGCTCCTGCTCATGCATGACACGGTATAGGCCCTTCTCTGACCGTGGTATGCATCCAATTGTTTTTTTGTTAGCATCTCTGATGGTGCAGTGGCCATCCGCAAAGGTTGTCAAGAGCCCGAGCTCATCAAGACGTCCGATTGACACGAGTGTGTACCCCACCTCAGGTGAGTACAGTACCTCTGTTAAGCACAGCTGTGAAACTCCTGATCCATTGGAAATTTCAATAACCAGGTCTCCTACTGCAGTTGTGCTGAACTTCTGTTTGTTTGCAGCGGTAAACGATTTTGGCGGTATTGCCTGGACATTTAGCATGCAGTCCCGGTCTGGACTGATGTGACGAGTAGTGTCCGAGTCGTATAGTTCAACACGGCACGTATCTTCTTGACGGTCACTGACTTTCATGACAGCGTTTTCAGCAACGCATGAGGGGCCAGCATAGCCACTAGATGCTCTGTCTTCGGCTTCATCTGCTCAGGTCTTATCATCGTTTGTCTCACAGCCCAACGGACTGTCGTCGCCGTCATCTTCGTCGTCGATCACCCCAAACACTCTGTCCTCCGAATCGTCATCAAAGGCGGCATGGGCACCATTTGTGTGGGATTTCTTCTCTCCATCCTTGGATGGTTTGTCGCACTTGGCAGCTAAGTGCTGGTCTGATCCACAATTCCAGCACAGTCATTTGGGCTTTTGATTCCTAGAAGATCCTTGCCCACGTCCTCGGCCTCTGGACCCTGTGGCAGGTGACACGACCATTGCCTCATTGCGGTCTTTTGCGTTGTTCCTGTGAGTATGCTTTGCCTTCTGTCGTTCGGCTTCTTCGCTGATAAGTGAGATTAGAACGTCGGGCTCAATCATCTTGGATGAGGCATATAGGCGCGCGACGGTGAGCTGAGTCGATGTGAAGTTGGCAAGGTGTGGGGGAAGGGACTTGATGATCATTGACCGGTAATCTTTTTCGTCCACTTCCACTCCTACTGACACTAGTTCTTCTCGCTTGGTTCGTAGGTCATGTAGGAACTGGCGGGCATCACCACCCCTCGGCATAGTGGACTCGAGAAACTTGGTGCACAGGTCCATTTGTGCATAAGCTCCTTTTTTGGTGTACTCCCGTTTGATCTCTTTCCACATCTCCTTCACAGTCCCTAGCTTCCGGATCTTTAGCGTGGTCGAGTCAGGGATATGCTGGGTAAGTAAGTGCTTCAATATGCCTTCATTCTTATGCCACTTATTTGCTTGCTCAGTTTCGCTTGCAGTCATAGGGTCGGCAAAGGTCAGTTTAGGGGTAGTTCCATCAAAGTGGCCCCATAGGTCCTTGGCCTCGACAGTGGTTTGGAAGCAGAAGACGAATATCACCCAGTTTGTGCCCTTGATGTCTAGTTTGGGCACGTTGCTGGGGAGCGTATCAGTGGTGATGGGGACAGTGGTCGATATGTCAGTGAGTGGTAAGATCTGTTTTAATAGTATAGAGCAGCGGGGCTCATAACCTAAAGGGATTCCTCAGTCATATGCGGGGCAGACGGACTGTAATATATGTACCTAAAGGAATTCCTATGCACAGTGTCAGTGATAAGTTCAGTAGGCTACTATGGATGAAGCTCACCTCAGTTGTATGTGGGGCAGATGGACTGAGGTGACAGCTGCGAACGGTCCAGCTAAATACTCATAGCTAACAGGCTATGGTATGAACAGGGTAAGGAAAGAATGTAGGGACGAGTTAATACTAGGAAATGCACACTATTGGCACAAGCACGTAAGTGATCTGAGACGTTGGGCTGTGTGGTGCACCATGTGCTCCATAGCATGGAGCTGATTTCCATGGTCCATACAATGAATCCCTACGTCATCGGCAGTGCGCATGCTTGCGTATTCTGACATGAACGTACATGGATTGAAGTCAGAACACAGTTTGCCCAGTGCTGGCGAGCCTTCTTTACCCAACTTGAAAGGTATCACATGCTTGATCCCCAGAATCCAAGTCATATATGGTTATTACATATACTCTTTCTTGATTCAATTAACAACAACTGTCACAATTTTCAACAAGCATGGAATCACCATCCTATCTGGGGTCCCGACACCAAAAACAAGAGCCCACGAGTGAGTTTCTAACTTTCCCATGAAAGTACTCATCATTTGGTGACCAATACAAGGACCTTCGCTTCCTGGGACAGATGCGTTACGGTGTATATTGTGATGACTATCAAGATATACATCCTGATCTTTTAGATCAGTTTTATGGCGTGCATGGCACATGTATCCAGCGAAAGAAGCATCAGACAGGAGCAGGACATCCCACTGATGAAGAAGACAATGGCGAGCTAGAAGATCATGTAGCCGAGTTAGTCAACCGCCAACAGCAGCAACACGTTCATCATGAACCTGTCCATGTTCCGACCCACAGGAATCCATTCAATGGTGACCCTGCTGTTGAAGCTGCATTTTTCATAACCTTATGCGAAACTATCTCATTCGATATTATTCCAGATGGGTTTGGGCTCACGATGACCGAAGGGGATGGTCTAGATCCCATTTTTGAAACGATCTGTGTTGGACGGCAGGCATCTAAGCAACTGAATATTTTGCTTGCAGAACCGATCTGGCACGATTGGGCATGCCTTTGGTGTCAAGCAGTGGCCTCCTTGCTATGCTTTTTGGATATCTAGAGACCTATTTGATACTGTTCTGTATATATACTCAACTTAAACGTCAACCCAATCCTCTGGGCTCCTGGACCCCCATATTTTGTACTCAGTCCTGTGGTGCCAGCGTACAACCCAGACTGGACTTTCTTGCATCTCATTGATCACTCCTTTATGGCCCAGATCCTAGATCCTGTCACCATGGCCCCTCTCCATGTCTGTCAAGGTGGCAAGGGGAGTTGCGAGTGTAGAGAGTTTTATCCCAGCGATGAAAACGATCATATATGCAAGGAATGCAGGCATGGTCTTAGCAATCATCCACGTGCTGACCCGCCACTTGACCCACCACCACCTTCCAACCGACCACCGACTGCCAGCAACCCTCC
>JBBPTI010000531.1:0-13157 GCA_038093995.1 Tylopilus aff. callainus
TCCAATGATGTCCCTGTTTTAAAATGGATGTATCTCTACAACCCCTGAGCCAAATCACATGATTTCTAGCTCAGCAAATAGCCAATGGTTAGTACTTCACACGCACCCACCAATGTTAAGCGATATTTCCATGCACACAGGTGCTATTTCATACATACTACAAAACTACCAAATATTGGAATGGTTTTTGAGCTCACTGTATCTACTGCCTTTCCCTGCACAACCCAATCCCCAGCCCAGGCCAGCCCTTATCACTGACTCTCACATGGCCAAGTATGAGGTCAAGTATATTGTGGACTCATGGCCTCCAGTACCTTGTTTACTGGAAGGGCTACCCTGACTTGGACTGCACATGGAAACCCACCTCCAATCTTACCCACTGCCCCAACACCCTCCATGACTTCTGTTACGAACACACCGTACTCGATGCTACGCACGGGCCCATGCTACGCTTTTTCCTCTTTTTGACCCTTAGCTCAGTCACTCGCACTCCCTCGCTACCATTCCAGCATCCTATGATGCCCTACAATATAGTGCTCCTCGCCCCCTCGTCGCCCTATCGTCGCCCTTCGCCTTTGCCTCTACCTATGGCTCCCTGCATGTGACCTACAATCCCACGGTCACCTGAAGCACATAATCTATCAGTGATGCCCCGCGGCACAGTCTCGCACCAGTCACATAACCCCGCACATGATACAATCCAGAACCCCGCACAGCCACCGGCATGACACCTGCGCCTCCGACAGGCACAGCCCCTTCAGCGACAGACCCCAGCACTCATAAACGCCACCCTTTGAGATGTAGAGATCCCGGACTCCTTAACAGTCGCCCGGCACTGACATGTGCACGTACTACACGGCTCACCTACAAATAGGCTCACAGATTGGCTCTCGCTCTTCGGACTCACGGACCTGCTCACAGCATGGCATCGCCTCGCAACCCTCAGCCCTGACATCGCCCTCGGCACTCCATGCATCCCGGTCCCGCTCCACAGTCCCGCATCACGCCATATTGCGCCGTAATCATGCAATCGCTCGCCATCGCACCGCCCTCTTTCCTCGGCCTATAGCGATACTTGCGCATAGACACCGGCTTGACTCGTGCGGACTCATGACCAATAGCCATTCGCCCTCACCACAGCCTACGCCTTATGCCGTACAGCCCTGCACAACCGAACACTGCCTTGCACTGCCTAGAGCTAGCCTCGCTCGCACGGACCAAGACATTCCTTTGACTTGCAGAAACCCACAGACTCCACAGACCAAATACAGTAACTAAGCCGGCCCTTGACAGACCATATGCAGTAATAGTGTACAAATAGATACAAACCCTGTAACAATATATAAACCCCAGCCGCTATCCCTCAAGACCCCAGCTTATCATTGATGGGTAGTGGCAGATAACAGCATTACCAACGATTGGTAGTGGCCACTAGCTAGACCCACAATGCCACTGGACTACTCAGGTCTTGAAGGCTATTGACTAGGCTGCTGTATAAATGCCTATTGCCTTCCCCGCTTTCGCCGTACGACTATAAGACCGATAACAGCCAAGGCTCCCCTTGACGACATGTTGCAACTCTCTCCATCGCTAACTGGCATACGCCACTACTAGCCCTAGGCTTGACAGCTCAGGCTCGAGTTGTTTCAACTTCCACACCTCTTGTCCATCCACCCTGCATTCAATCTCTCACCTCACCTTCTCCTCCCTCTTTGCCCATGCTTGCTTGTTAGGCTCATCCAGAGTCTACACCTTAGTGGGGAGATAGTATTACAACCTGCTCACTCACCTTTCTTTTTCACTCATGCCCCTGTCCTAGCCTACTTGCACTGATGCTCCACCACTCCCTTTGTTTCAGTTCCTTGTACAATCACCCCTATCCTTTCCCCTGGTCACATGACCCTGGCTAACAGCATTCACATGCCATACAATGGCTGCACCAAGCTGTGTTTATCTCAGTCAGTGGTCTAGCCCCTTGCACAGCCCAATGACATCATCATGATACCATATCACACCATTATGGTGCAATCACACCCCATCAGCTACTGGCTGCACAAGGCACTGCTATGACTCCCCATGACTTATCTGCAGCCAGTGGCATAAGTCCCTTATTTCCACATCTATCCTGAAGCTCTGCTATATCCAGTAATAGTGTACAAATATGTACAAACCCTGTAAATGTATATAAGGCTAACAATTCAGCTCCAAGATCCTCATTTGAGTTATCTTGGATTTTCCCCTTAGTTCTCAGTTGATGAAACGACCTCAGGTGCTGAGCACTAGGAGGCATGTAGTGAAAGTGAAGCAAAACAGATAAGTGGATTGATGAGACAACCTCGGGTGCTAAGCACTAGGAGGCATGTAGCGAAAGTGAAGTGAAATGGATAAGTGGATCAATCTCCTAGTGGAGCAGGTGCCTTGTGAGGGAAGACCCAAGAAGAATTGATTGGGGCTCCAATATAATACAGGTGGTCTTATATACTACTACAAGCAGGATTCAGGCAGAGCCTAAACTAGGTGAGGGCAGGCAAGGATACTAAATATGGAAGTGCGAGATGGAAACTGGCCTGGTCCATGCGAAAGGGGCTATGCTGAGGGGATAATGCTACTGGAGTGAGAACGGATGGTGCAAGATGGCACCATAACAAGATTAATGTGATTGGAGTGGGAAAGAATGGTGTACGATGGCGTGATAGCGGGAGTATCGCTATTGGTGTGAGAACAAGTGGTGTGCTATGGTGACATTGTGGCTGCAAATTGCCTAAGGGCTGCGAGGTGGCATGAGTATCCAGGTAATTGGGTCTTTACTCTACTGTGGTCTGGTGCCCAGAATGCTGCAGATACCCATTGCTGGGGGTGTGGGAACAAGACTCAGGTTATACCAAGTTGTGGCACTGTGGCGTGGGTGAAGGTGGCTAAAGAAGGCAATGTAGGAAAGAATGGAACGTAGCATAGCTGTGAATATAACATGTCCCCCCTTTTAAGGCCCAGATTCCAGATGGGCAGAAGGGAAAATGGCGTGAATGGCAGAGTGAGAGACAGGACAAGGGGCAGATGGATGGGCATGGTGGAAGGCAGCAATGGCATCTGGGGAATTAGTAAGGTTGGAGCAGGGCTCCCAAGTGCGTTCGGAGATATCATATCCCTTCCAATGAACCAAGTACTGGAGGCCATGGCCGGCCAGATGAGAGTCGACAATGTACTCAACCTCGTACTCAGGGATAGTGGGGTCAGCAGTGATGAAAGAGGGATTGGGGAGAGGAGGTTGCTGACTGGGGAGTAGGGCTATGAACAGCTTCACCTGTGAGATGTTGAGGACGGGGTGGATATGGTACGAGCGGGGGAGGTCAAGACAGACTGCATTGGGGCCAATGAGGCTGAGGACAGAGAAGGGGCTGATCCAGCAATCAGTGAGCTTAGGGGAGCCTGGAAGGGAGAGGTGCTCCATGGAGAGCCAAACCTTATCACCTATGGAGTAGGAGGGGGCCAGAGAACATTTACCAGCAGTTGCTCGCTTCATTGTATCTTGTGAGGTGCGGAGATGTTCCCAGGCTTCCACCAGATGGTCGGTGTACTGGTTAGCAAGGTTATTGGCCATGGGAGACTGGGTCATGGTTGGTTTGATCCCAAGGACAGGAGTGTAGGTGCAGGTAAGTTGGAAGGGGGACTCTCCAGAGGCCGAGGAAATGTGGGCGTTGATGGTGAACTAGGCAAGTGGGAGCCAATCACTCCAGGAGTCGGGATGGTCAGCACAGTAGATATGGAGGTATTGTCCTACCTCCTGGTTCATGCGTTTGGTCTGTCCATCAGTTTGCGGGTGGTATGCAGTGGAGAGCCACTGGGAGATCTGCAACTGGCAGCAGAGATCAGCCATGAGTTGTGATGCAAATTGCAGGCCCCGATCTGAGATGATGGACTTGGGTAGCCCGTGGTGCTTCCAGACGTGATGCAGGTAGATAGTGGTGAGGTCGAGGGAGGTGCAGGAGGAATTGCAGGGGACAAGTTCGGTGGCCTTGGAGAAACGATCAACCACAGTGAGGATGGCAGTGTAGGAGTTGGATAGGGGGAGCCCAGTAATGAAGTCCACGGAGATGTCTTGCCAAGGCCCTGATGGTATAGATAGCAGCTGGAGGGGCCCAGTGGGTGGCTTGTTAGAGGGTTTTACCTGCGTGCATCATGGACACCTTTTTACATAGTCTGTGGCATCTTGGGCTAGGAAAGCCCAGTCGTAGTGTCAATGCAGGAGCTCAATGGTGCAAGAGATCCCTGGGTGCCCAGCTACTGGTGTGTCATGATGAAGATGGAGAACCTCAGGGCGGCAGGCTGGCGGGACATAGACCTTGCTGTTCTTCATCCGGCACCTGTCTTTGATGTGATACCCTTGTCCTTCCAACCATTTCTGCACGGGGTGTGGGAGCTTAATAGTTTCATGCGAGATTTGATCGGTTAGACAGTCCCTGGAGTGGTGGAGGATGGTGGCTTCCTCAGTTGCGGATTCCTTGATTTCCTCACTCTGCACCCTTCCTTTTGTCTGGCGAACCTGTATCTGTTCAGGAGGAATTACCACTATGTTGTGGTTATCTTCCACATCTCCTACTGCCAGATCTTCTCTGCATGACAACACATCCACTTTATCCATGGTGGAGCTGGATTTGTGACACCACTTGAAATTGAACCAGGAGTGGTATTGGGTCCATCGGGCTTGTCTCCGATTGAGGTTTTGCTGGGTCATGAACCAGGTGAGGTTCTGGTGGTCATTCCATACCTCGAATTGCTGCTCAGCCCCTTCCAAGTAATGCTGCCAGTCTTCCAATCCTCTTATCACACTCAACATTTCCTTGTCTGCTATGGAGTAGTTGTGCTCTTCGGGCATCATCACGTGCAAAGCGTAGGCCATGGGGTGCTACTTCTCATCTTCTTCTACCAAGAGCACACCTCTGGTTGCATAGGAGGAGGCATTGCATTCCAGCCGATACTTCTTGTTGTGGTCTGGGTACACAAGGACCAGGGCTGTGGTGGAGACTTCTTTGAGACAGTCAAAGGCTTCTTGTCGCTTGTTGGTCCAGCAGAAGGGCTCATCTTTCTTGGTAAAGTCATGGAGGGGGTGGGCAATTTGTGCAAAGTCTTGTATGAATCGCCAGTAGAAATTGGCCATGCCTAGAAAGGCCTGAACTCCTTGTACATTCACCAGTACTGGCCATTCCTTTATGGCAGTTACCTTGCTTGGGTCCATGCTTACCCTGTTTACTCTGACAATCATGCCTAAGAACTCAAGTTCTTCTACCCCGAAAGTGCACTTTTCCGGCTTGATGAAGAGGTTGTTTTCTTCTAAGCACCTGAGAACCTCCAAAACCACTGCTTCATGGGCCTTCCGGTCATTTGTGGGAGTGAATATGAGGAGATCATTGATATACATCATGACATTTGCGGACATGTCAGCGAAGATCTCATTTATCATGGTTTGGAAGGTGGCTGGGAAGTTGCATAGACCAAAGAACATTACCAGGGGTTCAAAGGCGCTGTGGTGGCAAGTAAAGGCAGCTTTCCATTCATCTCCTTTCTTGATTTGGACATTGTTGTAGCCCCAGTGGAGATCCATTTTTGTGAAGAGTTGGGTAGTCCAGAGGTTATCTATGAACTGGGCTATCAAAGGGAGTGGATAGTTATTGCGCACTGTGTGCTCATTGAGGTAGTGGTAGTCTTGCACCATGCACTTTCAGCCATCCTTCTTCAGCACAAAGAAAACCAGGGAGGTTTGTTCAGACTTGGAGGGCCGGATATATCCTTTTGCCAATTGTTCATCCATGAAATCATCAACTTCTTTTTGCTCCTGAGGGCTAAGGAGAATGTTGCAGCCTTTTCTGGGGATGAAAGTGTCCTTTAGCTCGATCACGTGGTCCCATGGTTTCCTAATGGGCATCTGCTCAGACTCCTTCTGCTCAAAGGTCTTGAGGAAGCGGTGGTACACCAGGGGTACTAACTCTCAGGGAGCTTTTCCTTCTTGCTTTTGTCCAGTGTCCTGCTGTTCCTCAGCGACCCAGATTTCCATTTCTTCGGCTCTGCAGATGACCTGTGAAACTCCAGAGTAGTTGCATATTTTAGGGCACTCCAGGAGTGTGACTGAACCGGTCTTCCAGTTGATGCAGGGGTTATGCTCTTTTAGCCATGTATATCCTAGGATTAGGTCCTTACTTCCTAGATCTGTTACCTCCACATGGGTCTTCTCAACATGACCCTGGTATTCCAGTAGTACAGTGGCCACGTGGGTTATAGGCCCAGCTTTATTTGGGGTTCTGTCTGCATTGTAGACATATATGGGCTGTGGGAGTTCCTCAGTGGGAATGTGGTTTTGTCGGATGTACTCTCAGTGAATGAAGGAGGATTGGGTGCTGCTTGTTACGATCACGCCGTACTCAATGCTATGCATGGGCCCACATTATGCTTTTTCCTTTACTTTTGGCCCTTAGCTTAGTTGTTCGCACTCCCTCGCCACTATTCCAGCACCCTACGATGCCCTACAATAAGTGCTCCTTGCCCCTTGTCATCCTACAGTTGCCACTCACCTTTATCCCCACTATGGCTCCCTGCACATGACCTACAGTCCCATGGTCACCTGAATCTATCAGTGATGCCTCGCAGCACAGTCTCACACCAGTCACATGACCCCACACATGATACAATCCAGACTCATTGCACAGCCACTTGGCATGGTCCTTGTGCCTTGGATAGGCATGACTCGTAGGCACCAGCACTCATAGACCAATGCCACCCCTTGAGACAGAGACCCCAGACTCCTTTAACAGTTGCCTGGCATATATGAATGCATAAACCAACTACAGCTCACCGCCCCTGGATAGGCTCATGCCATGGCTCTCACCCCTCAGACATAACCACGGTGTGTCACTGCATCGCAACCCTTAGCTCTGACATTGCCTTCAGCACTCCAAACCTTCCAGTCCCACTCCATAGTCCTGCATCATGCCATACTGTGCCATAGTCATGCAATCCCTCATCATTGCACCACCCCATAACCTCAGCCTATAGTGATACTTGCACATAGACACCGGTATGACTCACACAGACTCTGACCAATGGCCATTTGCTTGCACCACAGCCTATGCCCTATGCCATACAGTCCTGCATAGCTGCACACTGCCCTGCACTACCCTGAGCATAGCCCTGCTCACACAGACCAAGACTTTCCTTTGACCTATAGAGACCCATGAACTCTGTGGACTATATATGGTAACTAAGCTGGCCCTTGATGGACCATATGTAGTAATAAGTGTACAAATACCTACAAACACCTGTACAGTATATAAACCCCAGCTGCTATCCCTCAAAACCCCAGTCTATCATTGATGGGTAGTGGCCACTAGCACTTAAGGCCTACTCCCACAATGCCGCTACACCACTAGGGTCTTGGAGGCTATCAACTGGCTGCTGTATAAATGCCTATTACCTTCCTTGCTCATATTGTATGACCAGTAAGACCCATGACAGCAAGACTCCCCTTGACGACACATTGCAACTCTCCCCATCACTTACTGGCATCCGCCACTACTAGCCCTAGGCTTGATAGCTCAGGCTCAAGTTGTTTCACCGCTGTCGAGCAGAGCGGATGCTGGTATGAAGTCTCCAGTCCAAGTCTTGACTTGTACCTGCATGAGGATTTCCTTACACTTTTGCTGCCCTAGGATGCATATCTGGGGAGGTGTCGGGGTTTCTTTGCACATGGGAGGGGGCATGTACTTGTTAGAGGAATTAAGCATAGCATTTGGTTCATGGTTGCTGCCGAGCCATGGAGCTGTTAGAATATGCAAGCATGTGCACTGCCGATGACATAGGGATTCATTGTATGGACCATGGAAATCAGCTCTGTGCTATGGAGCACACAATGCACCACACAGCCTGATGTCTCAGATCACTTACATGCTTGTTCCAATAGTGTGCATTCCCTAGTATTAACTCGTCCCTACATTCTTTCCTTACCCCATTCATACTATAGCCTGTTAGCTACGAGTATTTAGCTGGACCGTTCACAGCTGTCACCTCAGTCTATCTGCCCCACATACAACTGAGGTGAGCTTCATTCATAGTAGCCTACCGAACTTATCACTTACACTGTACATAGGAATCCCTTTAGGTACATATATTACAGTCCATCTGCCCTGCATACAACTGAGGAATCCCTTTAGGTTATGAGCCCCGCTGCTCTATACTATTAAAACAGATTTTACCACTCACCGACATGTTGACCACTGTCCCCATCACCACTGATATGCTCCCCAGCAATGTGCCCAAACTAGATGTCAAGGGCACAAACTGGGCAATATTTGTCTTCCGCTTCCAAACCGCTGTCAAGGCCAAGGACCTATGGGGCCACTTTGATGGAACTACCCCTAAACTGACCTTCACCGACCCTATGACTGCAAGCGAAACTGAGCAAGCGAATAAGTGGCATAAGAATGAAGGCATATTGAAGCACTTATTTACCCAGCGTATCTCCAACTTGACCATGCTAAAGATCTGGAAGCTAGGGACTGTGAAGGAGATGTGGAAAGAGATCGAACAGGAGTACACTAAAAAAGGAGCTTATGTGCAAATGGACCTGCGCACCAAGTTTCTTGAGTCCAATATGCCGAGGGGTGGTGATGCCCACCAGTTCCTAGATGACCTACAAACCAAGCAAGAAGAACTAGTGTCAGTAGGAGTGGAAGTGGATGAAAAAGATTACCAGTCAATGATCATCAAGTCCCTTCCCCCACACCTTGCCAACTTCGCATCAACTCAGCTCACCGTCGTGCACCTATATGCCTCATCCAAGACGATTGAGCCTGATGTTCTAATCTCGCTTATCAGCGAAGAAGCCAAACGACAGAAGGCAAAGCATACTCACAGGAATGATGTGAAAGACCACGATGAGGCGATGGTCATGTCACCTGCCACAGGGTCCAGAGGCCAAGGACATGGGAAAGGATCTTCTAGGAATCAAAAGCCCAAACAACTGTGCTTGAAACAACTTGAGCCTGAGCTGTCAAGCCTAGGGCTAGTAGTGGCGAATGCTGATGGCAATGGTGAGAGTTGTAATTGTGTCTTCAAGGGGAGCCTTGCTGTCATGGGTCTTACTGGTTGTAATATGAGCAGGGAAGGCAATAGGCATTTATACAGCAGCCAGTTGATAGCCTCCAAGACCCTAATGGTGTAGCGGCATTGTGGGAGTAGGTCATAGTGCTAGTGGCCACTACCAATCAGTGGTAGGGTTACTATGCTCCACTACCCATCAATGATAGACTGGGGTCTAGGAGGGTAGTGGCTGGGGTTTATATACTATTACAGGCTTTGTATCTGTTTGTACACTATTACTATATATGGTCTGTCAAGGGCTGGCTTAGTTACCATATATGGTCTGCAGAGTTCATGGGTCTCCATGGGTCAAGGGAAGTCTTGGTCCATGCGAGTGGGGCTGTACTCAGGGCAGTGTGCGGCTATGCAAGGCTATGTGGCATAAGGCATAGGCTGTGATGTGGGCGAATGGCTATTGGTCATGAGTCCATATAAGTCATGCCGGTGTCTATGCGCAAGTATTGCTATAGGCTGAGGTACGAGGGCGATGTAATGGTGAGTGATTGTGTGACTGTGGTGTGATATGGTGTGATGTGGGACTGTGGAGCAGGACTGGGAGATATGGAGTGCCAAAGGCAGTGTCAGGGTTAAGGATTGCGGTGTGGTGACATACCATGGGCGAGTCCAAGGGCAAGAGCCATTGCTAGAGTCTATCTATTGGTCATGAGCCGGGTGTTGTGCATGTCTATATGCTGGGCGACTGCAGAGGAGTCCGGGGTTTGTATCTCAAGGGGTGGCGTTGTCTACGAGTGCTGGGGTCTGCCATAAAAGGGGCCATGCCTATCTGAGGCACGAGGGCTGTGCTAAGTGGCTATGTGATGGGTTTAGATTGTATCACGTGTGGGGTCATGTGACTGGTGCGAGACTGTGTCGTGGGGCATTGCTGATAGATCATGTATCATCAGGTGACCGTGGGACTGTAGGTCACGTGTAGGGAGCCGTAATAGAGACGGAGGTAAATGGCGACTTGTAGGGCGATGAGGGGTGAGGAGCACTATGTTGTAGGGCATCATAGGGTGCTGGAACTGTGGCGAGGGAGTGCAAACGACTGAGCTAAGGGCTGAAGTAAAGGAAAAAGAGTAACGCAGGCCCGTGTGTAGCATCGAGTACAGTGTGATCATAACAGTGCTGGAATTGCAGATCAGACCAGCACTTAGCTGCCAAGTGCAACAAACTGTCCAAGGATGGAGAGAAGAAATCCTGCATGAATGGCGCCCATGCCACCTTTGATGATGATTCAGAGGATGGAGTGTTTCGGGTGATTGACAACAAAGATAATGGTGACAACAGTCCGTTGGGCTGTGAGATGAACGATGATAAGACCCAAGCAGATGAAGCCGAAGACAGAGCATCTAGTGGCTATGCTGGCCCCTCATGCATCGCCAAAAATGCTGTCATGAAAGTCAGTGACCATCGAGAAGATACATGCCGTGTCAAACTATATGACTCAGGCACTACTCGTCACATCAGTCCGGACTGGGACCACATGCTAAACATCCAGGCAATACCACCGAAATCATTTACCGCTGCAAACAAACAGAAGTTCAGTGCAACCACAGTAGGAGACCTGGTTATTGAAATTCCCAACGGATCAGGAGTCTCACAGCTGCGCTTAACAGAAGTACTGTACTCACCTGAGGTGGGGTACACACTCATGTCGATCGGATGTCTTGATGAGCTTGGGCTCTTGATGACCTTTGCAAATGGCCACTGCACCATCAGAGACGCTAACAAAAAAACAATTGGACACATACCACGGTCAGAGAAGGGCCTATACCATGTCATGCATAAGCAGGAGCATGCAGCTGCAGCAATGGAACGACTCACTGTAATGGAATTCCATCGCAGAATGGGCCACATCACACCATCTGCCACATGCCATCTAGCTGAACAAGGACTTGTCAGCGGCCTAAAGATTGATATGATGAAGGAGGAACCTACTTTCTGTGAGTTGTGCATATATGGCAAGGCCACTTGTAAGCCCATAGCCAAGGAGCGCCAGGGGCCACAAGCTGAATCCATCGGTGAGGTCATCTATTCCGATGTATGGGGCCCATTGCCTGTTGCAACGCTTGGAGGAAAGCATTACTATGTCACCTTTATGGATGACAAGATGAGACTTACTCACTTTCACATTCTGCAGCAGAAAAGTGAAACCTTTGAAGCCTACCACAGGTTTGAAGCATGGCTGGATAGACAATTAGTGGCAAAGATCAAGCTCCTCCACTCAGATCGAGGGGGAGAATACCAAGGAAAAGAATTCACACTTTACCTTCAGAGACAGGGCACTGTGCAATACTTCACCATGCACAATATGCCACAGCACAACAGTATTGCTGAGCGCCTGAATCGGACAATCCTGGAGAAAGTCCATGCAATGTTGCATGCCAGTGGACTATCAAAATTCCTGTGGGAAGAGGCTGTGCGTCATGCTGTATGGCTAAAAAACAGGATGCCTACCAAATCTCTCGCCGGGAAGTCACTGTATGAGGTCACACTGGGCAAGACACCCAAGTTGAGCCAGCTATGTGAATGGGGATCGCCCATTTTCGTCAAGACAGGTGCTGGTTCGAAGCTGGGAGGACGAGTTGAGCATGGTAAATGGATGGGAATTGACGAATGCACTGAAAACGCATGCTGAGTGTACTGGCTGTCAAAGTGAACAGTGACCATCGAGTGCAACGTGTATTTTGACACTGCACCGCGTGCTGCTGAGGGGGAGGAAGAACTTACCATTTTGGGCATCAGCACCCCAGTGCAGCAACCCACATCTGGTAATGCCGATAGATCAAAGGCAGTGCCTGCCAAACTGTCACCTGTCAGAGCCACCGCACTGCCTCTGGCAACCCCCGACCCTCTGATATCGCCTCTAACACCATTACCCTCACCATTTGCCTCCCCGCCATCCAAACCACTCAGCCTACCCACTCCAAATGATGAAGATGAACCCCACACCAAGCGCATCCACAAACCCAGTCAGCGGATCCTCAACATCATTAATGGCAAAGCCACTGCCATCGTGCTCCCTTGTGGGGTACAACTGCCCAACACCATAGCCGAAGAACCAGCCCAGCCGACAGCTTTCAAAGGCACTGGGACCACCAAGCAAATCCTAGCAGTCACCAACCAGAGGTACAGTGGCTCAAACAATTGTCCAAATGTTTGCATGTTTTTCACTAATGGCAATATTCCCTAACAACCACTAATCCTCACCTTACACTATTGGTGTATGAAATGAAGATCTTACTCTTGGCTACAGGATTGGTCTATAGTGCAAAAGATTTGGATGAAATCTAATTGAATGGCAGCAATTTCAAAACAACTACTTATTTGGACAATTGTTTGACTTTTAATTTCCATTATATAAAGTAGACCCTGAAATGCTGTAAAGTGCTTATGTATCTTAGGTAAATGCTCTATTATGTTATTGTTATGTAACCCTTTATGAGAAGACATATATAAACCCTTCTATCATATTATTTTCTTCCCACCCTCACCATAAAACCCATTTCTGCTGCTCAAAGGAATAACATTATTTTCCTGGCTTCTCTTCAGATCTCCTACCACCAAATTGCTTTCCAAACTGGCCTAGACAAGTCTACTGTGGCCACAATACTCCAGGAGATCAGATCTGAAGAGAAGAAGCTTCATGCTGGTCATCCTTCCAAGCTTACATCTACCAACAAGCATGCCATTGTCCAGCAAATCATTACTGGCAAGGCCAAAAATGCAGTCCAGGCCATTTATTTCATCAATTCCATCATTGACTCTCCTGTCTCCTCACAGACAGTGAGGGATACCCTGAAAGAGGCCTCATTTAAGGCTCTAGTAAAGAAGAAAAAACCCCTCCTTTCTACTAGCCATAGAAAAAAAATATTGATCTTTGCCCTCAAGTACCAATATTGGACTGTAGAGGACTGGAAGAGGGTTATTTGGTCAGATGAAACCAAGATCAATAGGATTGGATCAGATGAACAGGAGTATATGTGGAAAAAGAAGGGGGAAGGCCTGATTTCTAGAGAGGTCAAAGG
>JBBPTI010000532.1:0-13157 GCA_038093995.1 Tylopilus aff. callainus
TTGTCCGAATGAGTGGTTGTTTTGAAATTGCTGCCATTCAATCAGATTTCATCCAAACCTTTTGCACTATAGACCAATCCTGTAGCCAAGAGTAAGATCTTCATTTCATACACCAATAGTATGAGGTAAGGATTAGTGGTTGTTAGGGAATATTGCCATTAGTGAAAAACATGCAAACATTCGGACAATTGTTTGAGCCACTGTACTTCATGCATTGCTGGAACTCATGGAGGCAGGCTCAGGCATCAGCAAGGTATAAAACATACTGTTTGGCAAGGTTATTAGCAGTGGGGGAGGGTGTGACAGTGGGTTCGATGCTGATGACCAGGGAATAGGTGTGAGTGAGGGTGAACGGAGATTTGCCAGTAGCAGAGAAGACTTGGTTATTGATGGTGAACTGGGCCATGGAAAGCCATTCAGACCAGTCATTCAGGTGATCAGTGCAATACAGGTGGAGGTACTGCCCAACTTCTCTGTTTATGCACTTGGTCTGCCCATCAGTCTGGGGGTGGTATGCTGTGGAGAGCTGCTGCTCAATCCTGAGCTGTTGGCAAAGGTCAGTTATAAGCTTGGAGGCAAACTGGGGGCCTCAGTTAGATACAATGCTGTGGGGAAGGCCATGGTGCTTCCAGACATGGTGAAGATAGATCCCAGCAAGATTTATGGAAGTGCAGGTTGTGTCACAGGGAATGAGTTTGATAGCCTTCAAAAATTGGTTAACCACTGTTAGGATTGCAGTGTAGGAGTTGGACTCCAGGAGTCCAGTGATGAAGTTGACAGAGATATTCTGCCAAGGGCTGGCTGGTATGGGTAAAGGCTGAAGCTTACTGGTCAGGGGCTGGTTGCTGGGTTTTACTTGTGCACAGCAAGTGCAATGCTTAACATACTCTTCTGCATCTTGGGCCATTGTCAGCCAATCATAGTTCCATTGCAGTCCTTCCAATGTTCTTTCTATCCTGGGATGGCCTGCCAAGGGTGTGTTATGATGCAGTTGGAGTACTCAGGGTCAACAGGCTGATGAAACAAACACTTTTCCTTGTTTCATGTGACATCCATCAGAGATGGTGTATCCCAATGCTTCCAGTTAGGCCTGGACTGGTGCTGGGAGCTTGATTGTTTCATGGGAGATGTTGTCCATGAGGGCATTGCTGTTAGGATGCAAGATGACCGGTGTTGGAGTGTTCTTTATCTCTTGTACTCCAATGGTTTCTGGGGGAACAACAGGACATGCTGGTTGTTGTCTTTGTTGCCTACTGCCAGATCTTCTCTTCTGCTCAGGACATCTGCCTTTCCCATGGTGAAGCTGGGCTTGTGGAACCACTTGAAGTTGAACCTTGATGGGTATTGGGCCCATTGGGCTTGGTGCCAATTCAGGTTCTGTTGGGTCATAAACCAGGTCAGGTTCTAATGATCATTTCAAATTTGAAACTCATGGGTGGTTCCTTTCAAGTAATGCCTCCAGGTCTCCAGTGCCCTGATAACACTGAGCATCTTTTTATCTGCAATTGGGTAGTTGCACTCCTCTAAGGTTATGGCATGGGATGCATATGCCACCAGGTGCCATCTGTCTTCCTTTTCAACCAACAACACTGCTCCAGTAGCAAAGGACAAGGCATCACTTTTGAGTCAATACCGCCTGTCATTGTCTGGGTATGTGAGTACAGGTGCTGAGGTGAAGGCCTCCTTGAGGCCAGTAAAGGCTGCCTCTCTGGCCTTGGTCCAACAAAAGGGTTTGTCCTTCCTGGTTAAGTCATGCAGTGGGTGTGCCACCTTGGCAAAGTTCTGGATGAATCAGTGATAGAAGTTTGCCATTCCAAGGAAGGATCTGACCCCTTGGACATCCTTGGGTCTTGGCTAGTCCATGATTGCCTTTACCTTGGTGCTATCCATGCTTACTCCATTTACTCCTACTATTATGCCAAGGAATTCTACTTCTTGTACCGAGAATACACATTTGGAGGGCTTGATGAACAGATTATTTTCTTTGAGTTGCTGGAGTACTTCTAGTACGACCTTCTGATGTGCCTATTTGTTGTCCATTGGGGTGAAGATCATCAGATCATCTATGTATACTAGCATGTTGGTGAACATGTCTGCAAAGATTTCATTCATCATTGTCTGGAAGGTGGCTGGTGAGTTGCAGGGCCCAAAGAACATGACAAGGGGCTTGAAGGATCCTCTGTGACAGGTAAATGTGACCTTCCATTCATCTCCTTCCTTTATGTGGAAATTGTTGTACCCCCAGCATAAATTCATTTTGGTGAAGAGGCAGGCAGTTTTTAGCTGGTCGACTAACTGTGAAATGAGGGGTAGGGGGTAGTTGTTGTATATGGTGTGCTTGTTGAGATACCAGTAGTCCTGGATTATATGCTTCTTTTCATCCTTCTTTGATATGAAGAAGACCAGCACTGTTTGCTCAGACTTCAAAGGGCAGATATACCCTTTGTACAGCTGATCATCAATAAACTCATCCACCTCCTTTTGCTCCTGTGGACTTAGGGGGATGTTTTGACCCTTCCTCAGCTTGAAGGAGTCCTTTAGCTTGATAGCATGATCCCAGGGCTTTTGTACAGGCATTCACTCAGACTCCTTTTGCTCAAACACCCAAAGATATGGGTGATACTCTTTCAGCACTGAGTTCCAGGCCCTTGGTTCTTCAGCTGCCTTTTCCTGGACTCCTTTCACTTCTATTCCTACTTCTTTCTCTCATTCTTTGGCTGATCAGACTACTTGGGGGATTCCTTTATAGTTGCACAATTCCAGGCAGTCCAGGAGATCTACAGTGCCTTTCTTCCAGTCAATCTTGGGGTTATGCACTGTTAGCCATGGATATCTGAGGATGAGGTCTTTGGTTCTGAGGTCTGTTACTTCAACCTTAGTCTTCTCTATGTGCCCCTGATACTCCAGAAGTACTGTGGCTGTATGCATTACAGGACCTGCTTTGTTTGGGGTTTCATCTGCATTATAGATGAGTATGGGAGTGTTGAGTCATTCAAGGGGAATGTGGTGCTTGCTGGTGAAATCTCAATGTATGAAGGTGGACTGTGCCCCACTGTCAAGTAGGGTGGAGGCAGTTACAAAGTTGCCAGCCTTGGTCTTGACTCAGATCATTAGGCTGATTTCTCATTGGTTGCTGCTAAGGATTTGGATTATGGAGGGGAGCTTTGTTGGGCTTTGTGCATGTGGGGGAATTGATGAGGGAGTGGGGTATGAAGAGGAATTAAGCATGGCTTTTGATTTATGGTCACCACCAAGCTGCAGAGCAGGCTTCTCTTGACCAGGCAAGAAAATAGGTACTATACAATTGTCAGAGGTGATTCAAAAACAGTAGGAATGTGTGATGAATCTTTCTCTAGCCGTCAGGGCACCCAATGCACCCTTCAGGCTTTGCCTTTTCCCTTGTTGTTGTACTGAACAACTTGAAAACCCAACTCTCCCTCAGGGTTGCTTTGCTTTTTCACCACCACAGCTAATTCCTCTAGCCTCATCAGAGTGTTGTGGTTGAATTCTTCTTCTTTAGCCAGTGGGATGTGATGAATAGTCTTCCTTAACTTGCATTGGGCACTGTGATCACCCTGGATGAATCTGCAAGAAGGGCATTGATTTACTCAGGGCTGCCTGCAATCTTTAATGCAATGGCTGGTGTGTTTATAATTAAAGCACTTTGCCTGGCTATCACTGCTGCTAAGAGTGAAAACAGCTTCTTCAGTATTTTCTTCAGCTAACCCTCTCATGCTTATCCAGGCCAGGATTCTTCTTTCCAATCCTCAGATGTACTAGAGAGCCTCTATAGCAGTACTGGTCTTGTGGATATTGGTTAAGTAGGCTGCAGGGCTGTCAGGTCTCTTTTCTTCTTTGAACAGCTGTGTGATGATCTGGCAGGCAGTGTTCTGTTCTAGCAAGCAGATTGTGTGGGTGTTGTCAATATCCACTTGCTGGTATAGTGTCTTCCATCAAACTAGGAAGTTGTCAGTGCACATTCCCCCTTGCTTGAATTCTTCCAGTTGTCAGCATGCCCAATCCTTTTGGTTGGCAGCCCTAAAGAGTCCTTTAACTTTGCCTTCCAAATTGCTCCAAGTGGAGACATTTCTGCATGCAAGACAGGTTTGTGTGAATGGCCTGGCTTTGGGCCCTTTAAGGCAGGAGAGCACCATGACAACTGCTTCATAACTAGCAGCAGGGGCAACATGGGTGTTTATCTTGAGCCATGCTTTCATCTTGGCCCACCATTCCTTAAACTTGGCAATGCTTCCATCATATTTGCCAGGGTCTGCAAACAATTCAACCTTCTTTGCTGTTCCAGGGGGACCAGCGGCTGCAAGCTGGCCTTGGAGTGTCATGACTGTCTGTTGTCTGACAGTAACCAGTTGCTCCAGCTGCAAGATTTCATTGTTCAAGGCATGCAACAACCCTGCAAGCTGTACATTCTGCTGGGTTATGGTAGTGAATTTGTTCCCCACTGCAATCAGCTTGTCATGCATTCCAACAAAAGGGTCAGCCAAGAGGTCTAGGAGTGCCTGTGACATATTGAAAGTGAGTTTCTTTCTTTATGGTTTTCTTTTCTGCCTTCTTATACCAGCTTCTCCTGGTTCTTTGGCTTTCAAATGGCAAAGGTGCTAGAGGTCTCAAGCAGATGACAGTTTTCTGATCTTACCAATCTCTGGGTCTCAGCCTGTTTAGGATCTGTATCTTCCTTGGACCCAAGCACTTCTTTGGTTTGCTTAGTAATCCCCCTATGGCTAAACCAAGAGCTTTAAATTTCAAAGAAATGTCTACCAGCTATTGGCTTGGGTGTTTTCTGGCCAGCTATTCTGGTTTAACTTGTATCTGAAAGTTTCTCTGCGAACTGCACTAGTGGAGATAGCACCTATAGAGTATTTTGTATAAGGGGTGCAAAAGAAAGAGTATGATCTATCACAAGTGTGATAGTCTGGAGATGGTGGTGATGAGAGAAGGAGTTGCCTTTCAATAAAGGTGGCATACTCTTGGCACCAGTGCTGGTGTTCTTCTGCCTCAGCTATGAGGCAATGGAGGATAGTGGGGGAGAGAGAAGGTGGTGTAGGCAGAACAAAGTCATTTGGGTCAGTGAAAGGGGATGGGGGATAAATGAGGTTGGGTGTAGTTGACAAAGCCCAAGTTGTCCTTCTGCTCCACTCAGCAATTTTGCTATTGAACTCCTGCTGAAAGTCACACTGTTCTCTTTCTAGTTTAGTGGCAGCATCAGCTTTGAGGCATGAAGCAACAGTGGCAAGGAGGTCAAGGTTGATTGGGTGCTGTGGGCAAGGGGCAACTACTAGATGCTGTTCAACTTCCTGCTCAGCCAAGAGGGAAGTGGGGGCCAACTGGGTGTGATTAGCATTCACTAGTGTCCTTTGACATTAGAAAGGTTGAATGTCAGTACAATACTGCTCACTGCTGTGAGGGTCCTGTGTTCAAGAGTAAAGTGGGGTGCTTCAAGGAGGTCGTTGGAGATAACAATGGTGAAATGGCAATTGATTCTTAATGAAACAACCTCAGGCACTAGGTACCTTAGGCTGCATAGTGGAAGTGTAACAAGAGTGGTAGAGTGGATCAAACTCCTTATAAACCAGGTGCCTTGTGAGGGAAGACCCAAGAAGAATCAATTGGAGCTCTGATGAGTTATATGGGGGTTTATATGCTATTAGCTACCTAGATTGGAACTCCATCTGAAGCACATGAGGGCAGGCCAGAATACTAAGTATGGAAATGTGAGACAAAACCTGGCCTGGTCTATGCAAGTGGGACAATGCTGAGGGAATATCACAATAGGCATGGGATAAGGTGATGCAAGATGGCGCAATGGTAGGAGTTATGCAATTGGAAGAAAAAGGAATTAGGAGAATTGTATGATGTATGGAAGTAATGTCATTGGTATGGGACTGGAATGTATGGATATGGCATGCAATGGTGCAATCCACAGTTGCTATGTTGTCAGCTGCTTAGGTAAGAGGGGCTTTATGCTACCTTGGTCAGGTGCCCTCATGCTGTAAGCTGCTGGTGTGGCATGAGAGCAAGGGCAGATGTTACCAAGTTGCAGCTCAAGGGAGTGTGGGTATCTATGCCTAAAGGAGAGAATGTAGGAAGAGAGGGAGCACAAGTGTAGGGACTGTGAGATGAAGTGTAACAAAAGGCCATTGATGCACATAATAGGATGAGTTACATATGAAGTAAAGTGGCAATGAAGGCATGAAGGCTATTACTATGCTAGAGCCTATGAGTAGGATATGCAATTGGATATGAGTTGGGTTGAGTCATGAGCAGAGCAGAGTTATAAAGAAGGAGATCAGAGATATAAAGCTGTGCTCTTATAGTGCCTGGAGTATGGCAACAGTCCATGGAATGGAAAATCCTAGTATAGGTGTTTGTACTAGTGGGGGCTAGTATTAGGGTCAAGCTAGGTTGACTTGGCCATAATGAAGAGTATAAGCTTTTAGTAGGGCATTAAATAGGTAATCATAACAGTAGTTGCAATAAATGTGTAAGTGTTACAATCTGGCAGTCCTCAATGCCACACTTAGGCCCCACTGCACTTTTTCCTTTGTCACCTCCTAGTTGCTCACTAGCCCTCATACTCCAGATGCTCTCCTAACACCTTATGAAGCCCTTACTAGTGCTTATCCCTTGCTGTCCACACTCCATGGCCCACTACTAATACATTCAGCCTCACCCCTGTCTTGGCTCCCTGCATGTAATTCCTAGTTCCATGGTCACCTGATACTTATATAATCTGTCAGCAATACCTTGTGGTACAGTCTTGCTCCTGGTCATAAGATCCTGCATCTGACATAATCCAGACCAGCCACATAACACAGCCCTCACATCTTGACCCTAGCCTCACCTTTCAGCCCATAGTACTGTCCCTTGCAGCATGGACTATAGCACTAATGACCCCACATCCTGGCATACACCTCATGACCAATGACCACATCTCTGTAGATGTATCCTGCATACAGCTAACACTCTGCAAGATAGGCACTGGCTAATATGCCCTTCACAGATGACCCCAGCCCATCATCATCCATGCCCTAAATTCCAGCATCACCACTGGCTCTCCATTACTCCTGGTCCTGCTTTGCAGTCCTGCATTATGCCACAGTCATGACATCTTGCACCATGATTATGCAATTGCTCATCATTGCACAGCCCTCATTTCCTCTACCTATAGCAATACTTGTGTACTAACAACACATAACTTATTTGAATTCACAATCAATAGCCATTTGCCCACACTCATGCCCTTGATCTAGGGTTACACCACTGCACTACCCCTAGCATAGCCATGCACTGCCAAGCACTGCACTGCACTGCATCACACAGCCCCAAGCATAGCCCTGCTTGCACAAATCATGATCATTCTGACCTTGCAGATCATAAAAGGCAACTGAGTCTGCTTTTATAATACCCAATGTGGCAATAGTATACAAATAGATACAAATCCTGTAATAGTATATAAACTCCTGCTACTAGCCATCAAGCCCTCAGTCTATCATTGATGGGTGGTGGCCCTAGTATCTTGGCCCAACCTCCTCAATGCTGCTATCATTTTAGGGACTTGGAGGCTATGATGGGATATCAGCAATATATTCCTTAGCATTCCTCCTCATTGTCCCAGGCCCTTGCTTGACAGCAAGACTCCCCTTGACTGTTTGTTACAACTTTCACTATTGCCACCACTAGCCCTAGGCTTGACAACTCTGGCTCAAGTTGTTTCAGTAAGTATTGTTTCAATGTCTGGTTTATACATTTTATTTGGCTATCACCTTCTGGATGATAGTATAGTACCAAGACATAGCATGTATAGGAATGCTGTGAAATAGTTGAAGTAGTGTACTCTACAAAAGGAAACAAAAGTCAGAGGTGTGAAATAATCCAGAGTAAGTATTACACTACAATCTTCACTATGCACTCAGTCCCCACACCACCCAGCTGTAACTTGGTACCACCTGCAGATTAGTTCCCATGCCACAGTCACTGCTTACAGCATCAGGGCACCTGACCAAGGTAGCATAAAGACCTTCTTATCTAAGCAGCTGATGTCACAGCAATTGTGGATGGCACCATTGCATGCCATACTTCCATATTTCTATTCCACACCAATAGCAGAACTCCTGTATATTATACAATTTCCATATTTTCTTTTTCTTCCAATCACATTATTCCCTCAGCATTGCCCCACTTGCATAGACCAGGTTCCTTTTCTGCTTGCACTTTCTTACTTAGTAACCTAGCTGGCTCTCACATAGTTTAGTCAGAGTTTTAACTAGGCACTCATATAGTATATAAACCTGTCTCAAGCACAGCAGAACTCCAATCAATTCTTCTTGGGTCTTTCCTCAAAGGGCATCTACTATAAAGAGGATGATTAGTCTTATCTACACTTCACTACCACTTCTGCTACACAACCAAAGGTGCCTACACCAGAGGTTGTTTCAGTAAGAGGACCAGAGTTGTATTAGTCCAGAGTTAAGTTGGACTAGGGTCTAAAGGACTGGAGTTGAATCTGGTATATAATAGTTTTTAAAATATAGTGAATATTCTTTTAATACTTCATATGACCCCCCTTAGCCTTGATCACTGCTTCAATCCTTTTTGCCATGATTTCAATTAATTTTTGACATACTTTTTGTTATGAATGCAGTGTACTCAATGCTATACTCAGGCCCTGCTACACTTTTTCCTTGATGGCCCTTGTGCTCACTTGCTTGCACTCCCTTGCATATCCAATAGTCCATATAATGCCCCTATGAAGCCCCATTAGTGCTCACTCTTCACTGCCTATGCTCCATGGCCCAACAACCATATTAGGCCTTGCTCCTGTCTCAGCCTAGCCCTGGCCCCCTGCATATGACCTATAATCCCATGGTTACCTGATATATGATCTGTTAGCAATGCCTCATAGCATAGTCTTGCTCTTGGTCACATGACCCTGCATATGACATGACCCCAACCCTTGCACAGCCACCCAGCACAGCCTCACACCTAGACCCTGGCCTTGCCTCTTAGCCCATAGAAAGCACTCCCCTTGCAGCATAGCTATACTACTTATGATACTGTATACTGGTGCTGTAAAGATAACAAGAACTCCAGGGTGGACTTTGATAGAAGTCCTAGAAGTCCTAGGGGTTGTCAGTGTGTGTGGGAAGTGATAGGCTCATCCCTAAGGGACTTTGGGGCATAGGGAGTAGAGCAGAGAAGTCCTCAAGTAGTCAATCAGTGAGAAGTACAAGTCCAATGATCTTATAGAGCATTAGCAGTCAGGGGCAGTGATGGGAGATGAGATGGTTGTAAACAGTGAGCAATAGTGACATAGTGAATGGTCAGTGAATGGTAAACAGTGTAATGAGAGCTAAAATGGGAGCTATATTCCAGGTTTCTATGACATTGCTTTATAGTCTGGGAATGCCCAAGACTTAGATACAACTGTAGGAACCTGTGTCTAAAGAAGAAACAAGAATAAACTAGTTGAGAGAGAACCATATGAAATGAAATGAAACTGATGGTTTTCTGAACTTATTGATGGACCTGTGTCCAGTTGACCAGTCCTATTGTATAAGATACAGAGGGGGAATAGGTAGAAACAAAAAGGACATAGAGACAGTACAAAAGGATGTGAGATGTAAGGATACCACTGTAGAGGCATACCACTCTCTACATCCATGGGGAACTTAGCAACTGACTGTCCCCAGTCAGGTCATGTGATATGTGGAGACAAGAATAAGGATACAGCCATGAAAAGGGTCAAGTCCATGGGTGTGCCATGGTTGAGGTGATGGACTGACAAGAAGGTCTGCTCACAGTGTTGGGCCATTGACATGGACAAACAATGTGCACTGGGCCCAGGATCCACCTGTCAATGATGCTATGAGCACCAGATCAAGTGTGACCTGAGCACTGGTCAGGTGGCTCCATGAAAGAAGGCAGCTGCTGAAGCAGGAGTAATACATGCCACTGCAAAAGGTAAGCAGTCTTGGGATGGAGGCTGGTATGACTCACAACCTTCTAGAGCCTGCACCAGCAGTTACAAAATGGCCAACTCAGGTGGCAACCAAGGCAGGGTCTAGCAAGAGACTCCTTTTGCCAATCAATATGACATCCAACTTGGAGGTGGAAAAGGTAGAGTTGATGTCCATCAAGGCTAAGGGCAAGAGTAAGGAGTGGGCTGCACCAAAGAAAACTGCATGTGAGAAGAAGAGGCTGGTTGAAGGGGTAATATGCTGTGTCAATGCTCTGAAGGCATGCCTATTTCAGCTTCAGACTGACATGAAAAGGCTGGAGGTGCAACAGGATAAGGTGGTGGAGCTAAGGATGATCTCAAAGAAGCTAAGCTGCATCCCTGAGCCTGTCAATTCCAAATAGGTAGCATCATTGCCTCTATAGAAGTTTGCATGTGTTGTATATAGTCCTATGTATATAACTAGTCCATAATCAAAATGAAGCTGAAACAGAACAAAACATAGTGTGCATAAAAGGAAAACATGATAGGAATTGTGTGGGGTATCACCCAACTTGTCTTCTTTCTTCAGTCTATAGAGTATATGCAATGGTATTTGGTCTATGTGGTTAAATATGTGTGGTGCCTCAAGATGCATGTGAAGGGCAGGAGGTACATTGGATGCATTCACATGGAGACATGAACAGGGGAAGGAGATGAACTTTGTTTTTATATTTTATGTTTTATGTTTTATGGTTTTTGTGTTTTGTTTAAATAGTTTATGAGGGGTGGAGAGGGGTGGAGAAATGCATAGAGTCTGTTAATGGTCTTTTCAGTATGTATGAGAGAGTGCCAGACAAATCCTGGGATAGAACAGAGAGGAGGAACAAGTATCATAGGAAACCACAGACTTATAGGTCTGGATCATTGAAGTCCATGTCTGCTTCATCTGATTCAGGGACTTCTTCTTTCACTGGCCTGTCTAGGCTTTCATTACCAAGACCAGTGAGATTTATGACTGGAATTGAGGATCTGAAACGAGGGTAGTAAGGGATAACATGAAATACTGCATAGTAGAGCTTGAAGACTGTGCTGTCTAACTCAGCCAGGATATATAATCCTCCAAAAGTCCAGCAAAGGACCACCATTGGACCTATGTACCTAGGCTTTGTCTTTTGGTTCAGCTCTTTCTTGACACAGATATTATGAATGAGGACTAGACTTCCAGGGTGGAAGTTGAAGTCCTTGATTCAGTTCTTGAAAGCAGTCTCAAAGTGCTTGATTAAGTCAGAGCAGGTCTTCATTACATACTCCCGAATCAACTCCAAGTCATCCTGATGCTTTTGAAGTTGGCATGCTTGCCAGGTGATCAGTCCAGATGGAGCAAAGGAATCTGTGTCTAATAGGGTGATAAGAAAAGTAGCTTTAGCAAGATCAAATGGAAAGAGTGGTTCTATGCCATGAACCATAAAATATGGTGATAGACTGGTGGAACGGACCACTGTCACGCACTTGGCCCAAAAGACCGAGTGAGCGGCAATATGCCAGCGAAACTCCCCCCCTGGAGAACTTTTGATGATGGACTCCTGGACATCAAAGTGATGCCATTTGACCATCCTGTTTGCTTGGGAGTTGTAGGGGGAGATACAAATGTGGCAAATATCATACCAGTCCACAAAGACATTTAAACCCTGAAGAAAGGTGGGGTCATTGTCAGTTACAATTTTGGAAATAGGACCCCAACAGCAGAGGAGGTCATCAAAGAGGAAGGCAGTGATTGAGGTGCCATTCTGGATAAGTGGTCAGAGCACAGTGGGCCTGTATGATATATCTATATCTGCCAGAGCAGGGCATTAGCATTGTGTCAATGTGTACTTTCCAAAAAAGTCCACCAATGACTGGGATGGTTGAAGGAATATGGAAGCAAGCAGTCTGACAAATTTGGCATTTATGGCAAGTATGCATGAACCACTTGACATTGTTGACCAGCATCAGCCATCAGAAGCAAAGGAGTAGCCTAGTATGGACTGTATATACACCCTTGTGCCCAAGGTCATCATAAGCCTCCTTAATCAGTTCATACTGGTGGTCTTCTGGTACAACAAGCTGGTGTCATTCATGAGGTTTGTGGTGCCATAAAGAATTGTGAAGAATGAAGAACTTTGTCACCAAGTTTACAAAGGATTGGAACTCAGCATCTGAAAGGTCAGTGGGGCATATACAGAAATGAAGGAAATCTTGGATTGCACAAATACAGGCCTCTTGTGCCATAGCTTTAGAGGACCATGGAATAGTAGGAAAGTCAGGGGAATCTGCAAGTGAATTATGGTTAGTGGTAGCAAAAGAGAAGACCACAGCATAGGTCATAGTAGACTGAGGTCATGGAGCATGAGGTAAGGTGCAGTTATTAAGAATAATGGTAGCAAAGGAATAAGCCTGATTGAGCCAGTCCTCAATACTCCCATCTTCAGGAGGATCTTTATTAGAAGGAGAGTGCTGAAAAAGACCATCCAGACCTGTGTGTCATGTGGTGGAGACATGATGAATCTTGAAATGGAACAAGAGGATGCCTGCAATTCATTGATTGATGGTTACATTGGGCTAAAGGTCTGGGTTGTTAATCATTCCCTGGACATATTTGGCATCCATTTCTACAATGAGGTTAGCTATACTGAAGATGAAGACCCTGACTGAGCAAAGCACCTGAAAGAGTCTGTAAAGCTCAAGTTTTACTTGAGAATAGCAGCTCTTGACTTCAGTAAGACTAATAGAACCAAAATAATTTGGATAGTGCTTGCCATTCTCATCTTCTTGCAATAAAATGAAACTGACTGCTATAACTGAGGTGTCTACAGCAAGGACCACCTCTCAGCTGGACTCATAGTCCAAGTAGCAGAGTGTGGGGGACTTTATGATCTCATTCTTGAGATGAGCCATTATATCTTTCTAAGCATTACCCCATTCAAAGGGGACATCCTTTTATGTGAGATTAATTAATGGTTGAGCAAGAGAGGTGAAATTATGAATGAAAATATGGACAATACCACAGGTACCAAGGAATCCACAGACTTGGATGAGGTTTTTACAGTCCAGCCAGTCCATAATCTTCTGGACCTTGGCCTCATGTGCTATACATTCTTTGGAGGTGCACTTGTGCCCAACAATGGTGGTATTCAGGACTGCAAGTATAAACTTCTTGGCAGAG